>JAYKYS010000282.1:45000-47899 GCA_036924285.1 Asterella californica | reverse complement strand
GTTAAAATAATATAACCAATCCAAATGTCTAGATGCGGGGATATTATCATATACATATATTCCACATAACAACTTTCATGTTTCATTCTAGCATATTACATATTAGCTTGATTCAAGGTTTTAATTAAGTCGAAATATCAAGTCTAGCTTCACTACTACGACTACAAATAATGAAACGGTCTTATTGACAGTATAAGTACGGATGATCATTAAAACTAAACGGGTATCTCACTATCTTATATACGCAGTACTTTCAAAATAACTAGGTGCTAAAATAATACAATATCTATTTTTTCCACCTACTATCATATAACTTAGAAGATAATGTGCATGGATCTCTACGTCGAGAAGAAAATTCATTATTAATTACTTTGTAGAAATAGCTGTTAGAAAAACAGTGTTGTCTATATGGAAAGAATTATCCAAATGGGTTTTAGTACTAAATGAAGATAACATATTTCTAAAAGACAAGTTTGAGATAAAACAACCCGTTAGAACATCTACATATTCTATTAATATTAGAGACTTAAAATAAAGACAAGTCAACTTATAAATTCTCTCTCCTTGAGAATAATAACGATGTAAAATTGGTTAAACTTTTGGTGATATAATATCTTACTTATTCTGATATTATATCACCAAAATATGACACTTAGATGACAATCATATGATGGTCTTGTTTGCAGCAATAGTATATTTAGTTCTCATCCTCCTCTTTGTATTCTCTTGATGTTAGACTCTATAATATCAAACTTGAGTTATGTGTGAACTAATATGCATATATCAGATCGTTTGCGATTTCCACCTGTAAGATCATCTTGAATTCACTAAAATAATAAAATATATTATTTAGCACCTCCTAACATAAGCGACCTCAAGTATAACTTAGAAGATAATGTGCATGGATCTTTATGTAATCTGGTTATCAAGAAGAAAATCCATCACTAATTACATTGAAGATCTCGCTGTTAGAAAATATACCCAAACTCGTATTCACCACCAATTTCGTTTATCCACCCTTTATCCGATCTTAGGTATATCATTGATAAGATGATAGATAATTAAAATAAAGAAATTCAACTTATAAGTTCTCTTTCCTCGAGAATAATTACGGTATACAATTAGCAGATCTTTTGGTGATATAATATCTTACTTATTCGTCATTACTTTGTAGACATCGCTGTAAGAAAATATGTATGAATACAATTATCAAAATATATATTTTTACTAAATGAATAAGATATGTTTATGAAAGATAAACTAAAATTAAAACTACTCATTAGATCATCTCGTTATTATGCATGCAGCATATTTATACCCATATTTACCACTAAATGAATGGTTCTGATCTTTACTGTACATTTTAGCACATATATAGATTATTGATAAAAATCATGGAGAATATAAATGCAGATAAATAAATTTATAAGTTCTCTCGCCCCGAAAATAATTATGGTTCGAAGTATAAAATTAATAGATTTTTTGGTGATGTAATATCATTCTTAACCCATCGTTTTATATTTTTCCAGGATTTTCTGTCTAATTATCAGTTGAAATTATATTCGGCTGATTAAACCGTCCCCATTTGACCTGAAATTTTCCCCTCGGGTAGCTCGAGAGTAGTCCCTCACACCTAAAATTTATTTGAGCCAATTCCATCGAGCCACCTTCGAGATCTGGAGTGATCTGTACCCACGTGTAGGCAGTGGAGACTGTTTTTAGTGAATCTGGGTCACTTATTCGTGAGCGAGAATTTAATCCATAAGCCAATGACCCTGAAATTCACCATGCACGTGCCCCAACTGAAAACAGTCCTTGTGAAAAAAGAATTAATGCATTCTGAATCTAAATGGCCGAGTTATCGCATTTTTGGTGCCGCACCCTTGAGGACTTAGCCGCTAGAATGAATCGGGTTGTGGTATAATTTTCGCGGACCAAAGAGGAGGGCGGGGCCGCCGTTCCCCAGAAGTATATATAAGGGAAGGGGGTTCCGTCGGCGAGCCACCCCCGGCGGGTGCGGCTGTCGCGTGCCCCGTAACCCGCGGGAGATGCATTGAAGGCTGTACCCTGTCTAGGCTCGTGTCTCTACGTGAGATCCGGGGAGCCTGACAAGAAGGACTGTCAGACCCGCACGGTTCCATGAGTTGCAAGGGGTGAGTCCTCGATGGCCTTGGGGTTGACCATGCGGTCAACTCCCATGCCTCGGGAGTCTGCCGTGGTCTCGTTTCCCGAGTATGCAATGATTCGCGCAATGTTCTGGGAGTCTTTCGCGGTCTCCTTTTCCCGAGTATGCGTGTTCTGGGAGTCTGTCACGGTCTCCTTTTCCCGAGTATGCGTGTTCCCAGGGTCTGACGCGTCTGGGTTTTCTTCGGAATGTTCCTCTGTGGTTCATTTACTTAGCCGTTTTTGTAGAAAAATCGGGTTGTGGTATAATTTTCGCGGACCAAAGAGGAGGGCGGGGCCGCCGTTCCCCAGAAGTATATATGAGGGGGTGCTCCTCCTCGGGGTACCACGAGACCGAAGTCACACATCTGGCAGAATACCACGGTAAGGGACTCCACGGGGTCACCGCTGTTCGGTGGACTGTCCATTCTATGGTGCAGGCGGAAGTTGAGTGGTAGTGCCAGCGACGCAAGTTGCGGTGCGACCTCCCCAAAGGGTACCGACAGTGCGATGTGGAGCTTGTGCCATGCGTCGTGACGCATCCCGATATTTCTCTTCGGTTGAAATGGGAGTTCTTCACGGTGGGGTTAACCTCGCCGGAACCACCCTTTGCACATCAGGCTCGATTCATGTCGTGGTCGGTCTCCTGGCGACCCAAGGGGAAGGGCGCCGCACCGTGTCGATGGTTCTCAAAGGGAGTGTGAGATTGCGGGCGACCGCCTTCTCGTCTCCTCGC
>JAYKYS010000282.1:12500-35000 GCA_036924285.1 Asterella californica | reverse complement strand
AAATTTTATTATTTTTAATTATTTTTAATTTTATTCATTTATCTCTTATTCATTTATTCATTTTTTAATTTTTATCTATTTATTCTTAATTTTTATCTATTTATTTATCTATTTATTTACTCAATTAATTCAAATTTACCTGGTTCTTCTCTCTCATTGGGCCACGCCACACGTACGAAGGCGGGCTCTAACCTAGTTAGTACCGCTGGCAACCTCGTACGTACAGAGGCAACCACGGTCGGATGGGTTGTGGTTGTGGAGACCACACTGGCTCGGGTTGTGTTTCTCTGGATCATCCGCGGGACCAGCCAGACCGCCCGCCCTTTGGTTGGGAGACCACCCTTACACCCTCCACTACCCCAACCCATCCACCCGGAGGGCGGGTTGTGGGTTACGTGGTCCCAGATCTGATCTGCCCGCTGATCCATCAGAGACCCTACTTTTACTCCAACCCCGCCCGGGTCAACCCCAAAAAGGTATTGACTCTTAACTCCAGAAAATGCCCAAAATGGTCCCATCTCTGATCCTTCCCTAAACCCTCGCCCCGACCAAAATTGATCCACGGCCGGTGAAGATGGTCCCAGAATTGGTCCCAATACTCCAGGCTTCTCATGCCCGTGGTCCGACACTCGATGTACAAAGACTCTCTAGGCTGCTCGGGTTGCTGGCTCCAGAAAATGGTCCCGATGGTCATCACCGGCTCGCCTAACTGCTTTAGCGACTAGTTAGTCTTGACTATCTTTAGCCCAAGTTCTCGGAAGGGTTCCGACAAGGAAAGAATGGTCCCGGTTGCCCTGTGCGTGGTCCGACAAATGGTCCCGGTGCGACAGACGATGGCTCGATCTCGATCAGCGATGGGACCCGGATTACTTTTAACTACGGGCCAACTAGCCTTAGTCATGACTATCTTTAGCCCAAGTTTCCGGAAGGGTAACGAAGTTATGGTCCCGATAAAGACAGTGCTTAACTGTACTGGCCCGGTGTCCGACAAAGGCTCCCGATGCGAGAGATACCCCATTTGACCTTTAGCTACGGGCCAACTACCGTTAGTCATGACTATCTTTGGCCCAAGTTCTCGGAAAGCGATTCTGAAGCCATTTAGGCATTACAAAAGGATATAAGAGTACCCTTACTCCTCCATTTTGGGTACGAACCGCCTCGTTAATCATTCCAAGGGTAAGGCTCCGCTAAGTAAAATACTTGCGATTTCTAGTGGGAAATAAATACAACACACCCCCTTTCAGCTTTAATCTTTTCAATCCCGTGTTTCTCCTATGTTTCCTTCTGCTCTCTTAATTTATTTGTTCCTTGTATCATGTATTATGTGTTATATTTGATTTTTCCCATGCTTTTTCTACATATTCCCTTCTTCTTGTTTCCTTCTTAAACATTTCCGCTACATTAGAGGAAAAAATTATTACTATTGCTTCTACTTTTAAATATTTCCTTATTACGAACTTAATGCTTTATTCAATCTACTGCTTTGCTTTTATTATTGCATCGACTTTGTTATTGCTATAACTTTGTACTATTTCCTTCTACGAATTTCTCAAATTCCAGAGGAATAATTTCAACTACTTGTTGCTAATATCTTTTCAGTATTTCCTTCTATGCTTTCTCAGAAAAATAAATTGAACAGTCTTCTTCACTTTTTAGGTTGCTATAACTTTATCTTTGTTAAAACATCTCCTTTTAATATTTCCTTATACGAACTAGGCTCGCACTTACTCGCGAAACAATTAGCTTCGAGGGGGTCGAGCAATTGTTCATCCTCCTCCTCCCGATATTTATGATTTGTTAATGTTGCTACGGCTCTTGATATCCCATTCCTTTGACGAAAACGCAAATAATGATTTGGCCCAGGGGCCTTTAAGCCTTAATTTAAAGACCCCATGTAACTATTTTCGTGGAGCCCGATGGAATATTCTTTCCCGATTGTGTCCAACGGCTCCCGATAGAGCGATGCTTTCATGCTGCGACGGCTCCCGATATTAAATTCCTTTGATTTCAACGCAAAGTACGATTTAATTATAACTATTTTTCCTGGAGGCCGATGGTTTAATTTTCCATGATGGTTTCTTCCTCCTCCCGATATTAATTAAGTTGATTTTTCCCCTTGCTTTTCAGAGGGACCCTAATTAAACTAACCCTATTAATTAATTGCCTACAACTTAGGGTGAATAAATTATTGCTATTGCTTATTTATTATTTCCTTCTACGCTATTTTCGGAACAATCAGTCAAACCGTTTTGCTTCACTTTTATCTTTATTACTATACCTTAATTTTAATTTTTAATTTTAATTTTTAAATATTTCCCTTTAACGAACTTCTCCGGTTTAATCCCATCCCTTTTAATTCAAAATATTTCCCTTTCCACTGAACTTGATTCATAATTTAGGCCCGTTTTTACTCCCGAAACAAATTACTCAGAGGGATCAAGTCAAGTCCCTTTTGAAATTCCCCCTCCTCCCGAATATTAGCTATGGTTTAGTGTCGCGACGTGCTCATGAAATTAAATTCCATACGCTTCAACGCAAAAGTAGGATTTAATTCAGGGGCTTCAAGCATTAATTTCTTACTCGGCCGTAACTATTTCCGTGGACCTGATGGTTTCCTTCTCCTCCCGATGTTTGGGGTTGCTTTAATTTTGTGACAGGATCCCGAAATTCAATTCCGTTGACTTCAACGTAAATAACGATTAATTCAGTGCCTTTAGGCCGAATTTTTTTACTCGACGTAACTATTCCGGTGCCGATGGTTTTCCTCCTCCTCCCGATTCATTAATGTTGCGGAGGCTCTCCCGATATTCCATTCCGATGACTTCAACGCAAAGTATGATTTAATTCAGAGGCCTTTAAGCCTACATTTTTTACCCGATGGTTTAATCTTTCTCGATGGCTTCCTCCACCGTTGATGTAGCGATGGTTTAATGTTCCGACGGCTCCCGATATCTTATTCCGACTACTTCAACGTAAAGTATGATTTTATTCAGGGCCTTTAAGCTAAATTTTAGACTCGATGTAACTATTCCCGTGTATTTGATAATGTAGCGATGGATATTTATCAAATAAATATCCGATGGTTTACTTTTCCCCGGTGGTTTATTGTCTCGCGGAGTTGATTTTTTCTATGAAATTCTTCATCATCGATAAACATTATTCCTCCCTCGAACTTTTACCTAAACCATGTTCATGCCTCAACAACCGGCTATTATAAACTTGGATACCACCATTTGAAGCGTGATGCGGTCATACCAGGGCCACGCCACCAGATCCCATCAGAACTCTGCAGTTAAATGCCCTTGGGCCGGAATAGTACTGGGATGGGTGACCTCCCGGGAAGTCCCGGTGCTGCATCCAATTCTTTTTTCCTTTTTTTACGAATTAATTCTTTGGCAATCGAACAAATATATTACGCTACCAGGCACTAAACTGATTAATTACTCGTATGTTCTTTTCCTTTTTGGACGTGAATTGATTCTTTGGCACCGAATAAATTAATTGCTCGTATGTATGTTGTCTGTTTTTCTTTCTTCCCCCATGAAATAACCTTGAATATGGAACCCATTAGTTTATCATAATAAATCCAAATACCGTAGTACTTCTTTCGTTACTCTATGTGACGTTGATCTATGTCACCCACTACTTATTCATAATACATCCAAAGACCGTAATACTTCTTCCATTACCCTATATCATTTCGATCTAAGTAACCCATTACTTATTCATAATACATCCAAATACCGTAGTACTTCTTTCATTACTCTATGTAACTTCGATCTCTTTAACCCATTAGTCTTTCATAGCAACCCATTAGATATACATAATAAACCCAAATATTGGACACTTTTTCCATTACTCCATGTAAGTTGTTGTATTTAATCTTTTCTTTGTTCTATTTACACCTATTTACTACTTGTGTACTTAAAATACATGTATCCGCAATTGTCAAAGAGTTTATCATGTTTGCATATTACGTTTCAAATGTCACTTAACACCCCTTCATAAAAAGTGTGAGCAAAAAATTGATGGTGGAGGGTTTAACTTTTCTTAAGAACAAACTTGGTCCTTCTTTGCTTCTTTCCGCGTATATGTAAATCTGCCGGTTGTATCATTTCTATACTTTGCATGTGGTTAGCACACGTAGTTGTTAGACCCTTCAAGGATCTATATCTGAATTTCTCACCTTCAGTTTATTTCAATCAATATCACATATATACAGTTTGGAGCTCATTTGTTTTATAGAAACTATTTTCATGGATACTCATTTGTAATATCCCATCATATGTACACTTCACACTCACTATGTCATGAATCATATGTACTTAATAAATGATTATCGTGATCATATAGTTTTGGATTACTCGATCATCCTCTATAGCGATTAGTTTTGATCAGGACTTTGCGCACAGCTCTCCCTCTTTTGTTTAGGGTTCCTCAGTTGATCAAATATAGAATCCAAGTGACAGCTTAACAACATACTGTACTATCCATTGTTTATTCAACTGCAATTAAAATAATTTAGAAGCCAAAGTCAGTTTCTGATGAAAACTGATCTAAGACTCTGAACCTCTAAAAAGTGATTACAGTTGATTCTGAGTTGAACACATTCACATGATGAACTAACTATATCTATTATCACTAAAATAATTCAGAAGCCAATATCACTTTCTTATGAAAATTAATCTAAGACTCTGAACCTCTAAAATAAAGTGTCTTGTGAATAAAAATTTATATTCCATATCATCGGTATATATATTATGATTTTCTCTAACAATACTCTGTAAACTCCATCTTACACATATTACTCTGACGTTTGTATTAGTATCCTAAACTTTTAGGATCAAGACTTCATATATAGCCAAATGTCACATTCTTATACACCCTCGGTTTTTCAAATATGAATTACAAGTGAGAGTTCAGCAGATTCACACTGTCAAGTAACTATATCTACTATCACTAAAATAATTCAGAAGCCAAAGTCAGTTTCAGACATAAATTAATCTAATACTGTAAAGTTTCAACTGTAACATCTCTATGAATTAAAATCATTATTTTAGATCGCTTATCTGAGTTTTGTGATTTTCCATCGAATCACAACTTATCAATCAGATCTTTCATGTTTACCAAAGTACTATACTTGCCTATTTAGGATTATATACTTCAAACAAGGTCTTTCACTCTTGTTTATACACTCTGGGTTTTTCATATCTAAGTTACTAGAGACAGTTGGACATATTTACTAATCAACTAACTATGTCAATTAACAATTAAAATAATTCAGAAACCAATATCAGTTTCTGCCAACATTTAATTTCTGCAACATTACACTAAATTTTTCTGTGAATTAAAACTTAAACTTTATATCATTTATGCATTTATTAGGATTTCTTCATACAATGAGGCTCTATTAACAAGATCTTACAACATTTACTCATAATTTTTGCCAAAGTACTATTTTAATTCATGAAACTCATCTATGCTTTTCAATTAAATCACTCAATTTTTCACTATGGATTATTGACATCCTTCTCTGTCTTTTCAAGTATTAAAGATTAACATGTATCTTAAAGATTCCTCAGAATTACATGAGTTTAAACCCTACGCTATTTGCATATGATATTTCATGTTCATGTCTAACCCTCAAACTTAAATGGACATGTGCTATCGTTCTGATATCTTGCATATGGTCAAGATAACCAAGTTGAACGTGCTTTATATTTGAATTTAGTTCCAATATAAAATCAATCTATCTGTATACTGTCTCCATGTTCGGTTTTCCTATGTACCATTTAATATGAATTGTTTTGTAGACTATACTTGAGTATATCCTTCCATGTATTCCCTTCTTATAATACTCGAGGTACTGACTTCTCATATGTCACATTGCATCTTTCTTTTCCATTTGATCATATGTATAACTTTATGAAGAGTTTAAAGGAGTCCAACTTGATAAAGTATTACATGATTCAAATAATTCGAACACGCTCCGTTTCAATGCTCAACCTGATTTATTCTATCAATCATTTATCCTCCATACGTGAGTTTTTTCAGTGTCCAGAACAAACTGAATATTAATCATGTTGAGTTATAAAGTCCAGCTTGACTACTACATACTATATGTGTAGGTGAATCAAAATATGTATTAATCTGAATATAATTACTATATGTGTTTATATTCATAGTTTATACATATAGTTTGATATACATTTGGTTTTAATTGATTAACCTTACTTCTCCTAACAGATACAAGAAGATACTTCTCAAAGTGACTTATGATATTCTTACACGAATTTATGTCTTTAAACCTTAAGCTACTCATAATATCTGTTCATTTCTAACCCTATATAACTTAAATACACATGTAGTGTCATTTTTATTTACGTGTCACACTTTAATTTTCTTTATATATCAAATGGTTTATGCATCTGATCTGACTTTCGTCAAATAATAGCATTATATTCATTTCATCTTATTATGTTGAGCAGTACGAGGATTCATGACTTACATCTCAGCTGTTAACGTCAACAACCCTTAACCCTCAACTGATAATGTTCTCCATTCTTGATTCATTTATCTTGCAGTAGCATTGAACACCTATGTTTTTTAAACTTTACTCAAGCGAACAACCACTAATATTTTCTGTACTCCCTTGGTTTTTTGTTGTTGTCTTTAATCTATGTCTTGAATATTTTAATAACTTCACTAGTCTAATATATACAAAAGAATTTGGTATAAGTTAGATTCTAGTGAGCAACTTTACTTGTTCTCTCAATAGAAAAAAAATCACAAGAAATTCACATCAACTTGACTTAGATGACAATAATATTACGGTTCAATTACTCATGGGAAGTCCTAGACAATAATAAAGTTAAGTTTGAACTTCAACTTTTGTGTTCTCGTGTTGTTAAAACTCTATAGTATCAAACTTTAATTTCTTTATATATTCTGATGTTTCGTCAAATAATACCCATTATATCAATTTAATCTTATTATATCAAAGTAGTATCATGATTCATGATTTTCTCTTCTCTTAACGTCAACAACCCTCAACTGATAATTTTCTTCATTCTTGATTTATTTATCTTACAATAGCATTTAAGATCATGCTTTTTAAACTTTAATCCAATTTATTATTGGATGTATTGTATTATGTTAAAGTACTGATACTTCGTACTCGTCATTACATCTTCCATTAACTCATATAAATGTTGATTCAAAGTTTAAATAAAATATGATCTCTATATCTCTATCAAGCGAACAGCCACTAATATTTTCTCTACTCTCTTGGCTTTTCCTATTGACTTTGACCATATGTACTGAAGTTCATCTTTATACGTATCATTACAATTTTCTCTTTTCTCGTATAGTAGTTTATTCATTGTTAAAAACAAGCAAGATCTTGATATAGGTTTGAAAATCAAGTCCAGCTTAACTACTATATTCAAAAGAGTTTGATATATATTCACTTTTAATGAGTCGCTTATCCTATCAAATACAACAACTTAAAGATCAAGACTTGTCTCACTCAGATGTCATTAGAAATGTCATTTAGATGGTTTCTGACCCTTTTACACTGGAAACATTCCTCTGAAGTATAAACCGTAGATATTCATAGTGTTCATTCCTAACCCTAGAACCCTATTCATACACATGTAGTATCAATTTAATATCAGATGTTTTTGAAACTTGTGGTACCATATTGTAACCCTACATCTTTCTCTTTTTGGTTTATCATGTAGAACTTGGTTTCAAAATATTTAACAAATATAAGTAGAATTAGTTGATTAAGTATTACATGATTCAAATAATTAGAACACGCTCCGTTTCAATGCTCAACATGATTTATTCTATCAATCATTTATCCTCCATACGTGAGTTTTTTCAGTGTTCAGAACAGATTGAATATTAATCATGTTGAGTTATAAAGTCCAGCTTGACTACTACATACTATATGTGTAGGTGAATCTAAATATGTCTTAATCTGAATATAATTACTATATGTGTTTATATTCATAGTTTATACATATAGTTTGATATACATTTGGTTTTAATTGATTAACCATACTTCTCCTAACAGATACAAGAAGATACTTCTCAAAGTGACTTATGATATTCTTACACGAATTTATGTCTTTAAACCTTAAGCTACTCATAATATCTGTTCATTTCTAACCTTATATAACTTAAATACACATGTAGTGTCATTTTTATTTACGTGGCACGTATGTATAGTAGTTAAGCTGGACTTGATTCATAAATCTCACCATAAATCTCTTGGATAACAATAAGATGATATTTCACTAATGAGAAGTTTACAACAATAAATAGTTAGGCCTCACCTTTATCTTTTGTATTTTCTTGTTCGTAAGACTCTAGATTATCAAACTAAAATTCCATTTATATACTAAATCGTGTCTTAGGTTTCATCAAATAATACCATTATATTAATTTACATCTTATAGGTTTTAACTATTACTTAGACTGTTTACCGAAGTTCTACCTTAATTCATGACATTCATCTCTTCACTTCACGAATATAACCCTCAACTGATAACCTCTCTCCGGGAAAATTTACTTATTAAGCTTTTCTGACCCTAAAACTTAAATACATAATCCCAATAGCGTTCTGATATGTGCATATGGTCAATCTACACATGGTTCAATTTCTAAATTTAAATAACTTGACAATTATTCTAAATATATTTTATATTCACTTAACTGAATATCACATGTAGTCCATCATATATACTTCATATACCTTCAGGCTAGATCTTAAAGACACATGTAATGTCGGTTTAATATTTTGGATATGGTCATCTATACACCAATTAAAGCTATATATTTATACATCTGGTAACATATAAGGATTTCAATAAGGAAATCAACTTGAACATAAGTTGTATTCTGTTTTCCATGTTTTATTGTTCCATTTAATACCGAGATGTTTTTGAAACTTTACTCCAAGATATAGATCCCATTATTACACAGATACTTCTTACTTTTCATTCTCTGCATGTAGTAGTTCATACTATATGTCTTTCTATGTAGATTTACTATCAATGATAGATGTTTGAGAAACTTTACCCTTGAATGTATTCTTTTAAAATACATTGATAAGAAGATATACTTGTCATGACTTTTATATATGTATATAAGGTTATATCTTTCTTTCTCATACTTGACTAAAACAAATGAAAGGTATTTAGGTTGAATTATCAAGTCCAACTTGACAACTACATATTAAGTATAGTAGTAGATTATTTACATCACGAGAGTTAGGTATATCTTAGGTTTTAATGACAAGCAGTACTTATTCTATCGACTCAAGAAAATCGCACCAATATCACTTAGAGGATAGTAATGCGATGGTACTGTTTGCAACTACAGTATATTTAATTCTCAACTTCATTTTTGAATTCTCTTGATTTAAGACTGACTCTCTATAGTATCAAACTTTAGTTGTTTGTGAATTAATATTATATGTAAGATAGTTTATGACTTTTCATCAATAAGACCATCTTAATTTGTTCTTAGAGTTTAATTCAGCCTTAGTACCAAAGTACTATAATCTGATATACATTGGTTCTTGATTAAGAACCTTTCCTAATAATTGATGATATTCTTTTTGGATATTATCATATATACACCAGTTCAAGATATACATAGGGTAACATATAAAGATTTGAATAATAAAATCAATCTGAATAAAAGTTGTATTCTGTTTTCCATGGTTCACTGTTTCATGTACATTTAATACCCAGATGTATTTTAAATTAGAAACTCTACTCGAAAATATCCATTCCATTATGACACTAATACTTAAAACTTGTCATGCTCTGCATGTAGTAACTAATACTGTAAGTTTTTGATGTAGCATTTACTATCAATGATATATATTTTAGAAACTTTATTCCAATATACTCTTGGATGTATTGTTTTACGATACATCAAAGAATATACTCGTCATGAATATCACTTAGGACCCTTTTGTAATAACTGGTAATGTTCTTTTTGGATGTTATCATATATACACCAGTTCAAGATATATATAGAGTAAAGATTTGAATAATAAAATCAACCTGAATATAAGTTGTATTCTGTTTTCCATGGTTCAGTGTTTCATGTAAGGTTTAATACCCAGATGTTTTTTAAATTAGAAACTCTACTCGAAGATATCCATTCCATTATGGCACTGATACTTAAAACTTGTCATGCTCTGCATGTAGTAATTTGATACTGTATTTTTTTATGTAGCATTTACTATCAATGATATATATTTTAGAAACTTTACTCCAATATACTCTTGGATGTATTGTTTCACGATTCATCCAAAGATATACTCTCCATTATGAAAATGATACGTAATACTTGTCATGCTTTGCATGTAGTAATTAATACTGTGTATTTTTTGTGTAGCATTTACTATCAATGATATATATTTTAGAAACTTTACTCCAATATACTCTTGTTGTATTGTTTTACGATACATCAAAGGATATACTCGTCATGAACTTTCTATGCAACATTATATCTTTCTTTTTCGTGTTTGACTAGAACAAATAGAAGGTAGATTTAGGCTGAATTATTGAGTCTACATTGACAACTAAATACTAAATACTATGTGTAGTAGTAGATTATATATATTACGAGAGGTTTGTATATCTTAGGTTGAAATATCCTTTATTCTATCTATTCAAGAAACTTAGATGAAACTTAGACGACAATAATATGATGGTCTTGTTTGCAACTATGTTATAGTTCTCATCTTCATCTTTGTATTAGAAGTTTTATTCAGACTTAGTACCAATTTACTACCAAAGTACTATCTTAACTCATGACTTGCATCTCTTCTCTTCGAGAACATTAACAACCATGTACATCTCTAAGTACTAAGTACTTTTCTGATCTGCATAGTAGAATACATAAAACACATTATCTTGTTTATCAACATTTTAGTGGCAGATTTACCAACAATGAGTTAAATTGAGTTTGAATTATCCTCCCAACTATTTCATCAAATACAAGAAATTCTACTCATCAAATATCACTCAAGATCTATTTGCAATAACTGGTAAACTCACAAGTATATTCATGAGTTTATAAGATAATATTTCGTTCTAACCCTAAAATACACAAGCCCAATAACGTTTTGATGTTTTGCATATGATCAGTCTAAACAAGTTCGTGCATCTCAACGTTAAAATAATATAACCAATCCAAATGTCTAGATGCGGGGATATTATCATATACATATATTCCACATAACAACTTTCATGTTTCATTCTAGCATATTACATATTAGCTTGATTCAAGGTTTTAATTAAGTCGAAATATCAAGTCTAGCTTCACTACTACGACTACAAATAATGAAACGGTCTTATTGACAGTATAAGTACGGATGATCATTAAAACTAAACGGGTATCTCACTATCTTATATACGCAGTACTTTCAAAATAACTAGGTGCTAAAATAATACAATATCTATTTTTTCCACCTACTATCATATAACTTAGAAGATAATGTGCATGGATCTCTACGTCGAGAAGAAAATTCATTATTAATTACTTTGTAGAAATAGCTGTTAGAAAAACAGTGTTGTCTATATGGAAAGAATTATCCAAATGGGTTTAGTACTAAATGAAGATAACATATTTCTAAAAGACAAGTTTGAGATAAAACAACCCGTTAGAACATCTACATATTCTATTAATATTAGAGACTTAAAATAAAGACAAGTCAACTTATAAATTCTCTCTCCTTGAGAATAATAACGATGTAAAATTGGTTAAACTTTTGGTGATATAATATCTTACTTATTCTGATATTATATCACCAAAATATGACACTTAGATGACAATCATATGATGGTCTTGTTTGCAGCAATAGTATATTTAGTTCTCATCCTCCTCTTTGTATTCTCTTGATGTTAGACTCTATAATATCAAACTTGAGTTATGTGTGAACTAATATGCATATATCAGATCGTTTGCGATTTCCACCTGTAAGATCATCTTGAATTCACTAAAATAATAAAATATATTATTTAGCACCTCCTAACATAAGCGACCTCAAGTATAACTTAGAAGATAATGTGCATGGATCTTTATGTAATCTGGTTATCAAGAAGAAAATCCATCACTAATTACATTGAAGATCTCGCTGTTAGAAAATATACCCAAACTCGTATTCACCACCAATTTCGTTTATCCACCCTTTATCCGATCTTAGGTATATCATTGATAAGATGATAGATAATTAAAATAAAGAAATTCAACTTATAAGTTCTCTTTCCTCGAGAATAATTACGGTATACAATTAGCAGATCTTTTGGTGATATAATATCTTACTTATTCGTCATTACTTTGTAGACATCGCTGTAAGAAAATATGTATGAATACAATTATCAAAATATATATTTTTACTAAATGAATAAGATATGTTTATGAAAGATAAACTAAAATTAAAACTACTCATTAGATCATCTCGTTATTATGCATGCAGCATATTTATACCCATATTTACCACTAAATGAATGGTTCTGATCTTTACTGTACATTTTAGCACATATATAGATTATTGATAAAATCATGGAGAATATAAATGCAGATAAATAAATTTATAAGTTCTCTCGCCCCGAAAATAATTATGGTTCGAAGTATAAAATTAATAGATTTTTTGGTGATGTAATATCATTCTTAACCCATCGTTTTATATTTTTCCAGGATTTTCTGTCTAATTATCAGTTGAAATTATATTCGGCTGATTAAACCGTCCCCATTTGACCTGAAATTTTCCCCTCGGGTAGCTCGAGAGTAGTCCTCACACCTAAAATTTATTTGAGCCAATTCCATCGAGCCACCTTCGAGATCTGGAGTGATCTGTACCCACGTGTAGGCAGTGGAGACTGTTTTAGTGAATCTGGGTCACTTATTCGTGAGCGAGAATTTAATCCATAAGCCAATGACCCTGAAATTCACCATGCACGTGCCCCAACTGAAAACAGTCCTTGTGAAAAAAGAATTAATGCATTCTGAATCTAAATGGCCGAGTTATCGCATTTTTGGTGCCGCACCCTTGAGGACTTAGCCGCTAGAATGAATCGGGTTGTGGTATAATTTTCGCGGACCAAAGAGGAGGGCGGGGCCGCCGTTCCCCAGAAGTATATATAAGGGAAGGGGGTTCCGTCGGCGAGCCACCCCCGGCGGGTGCGGCTGTCGCGTGCCCCGTAACCCGCGGGAGATGCATTGAAGGCTGTACCCTGTCTAGGCTCGTGTCTCTACGTGAGATCCGGGGGAGCCTGACAAGAAGGACTGTCAGACCCGCACGGTTCCATGAGTTGCAAGGGGTGAGTCCTCGATGGCCTTGGGGTTGACCATGCGGTCAACTCCCATGCCTCGGGAGTCTGCCGTGGTCTCGTTTCCCGAGTATGCAATGATTCGCGCAATGTTCTGGGAGTCTTTCGCGGTCTCCTTTTCCCGAGTATGCGTGTTCTGGGAGTCTGTCACGGTCTCCTTTTCCCGAGTATGCGTGTTCCCAGGGTCTGACGCGTCTGGGTTTTCTTCGGAATGTTCCTCTGTGGTTCATTTACTTAGCCGTTTTTGTAGAAAAATCGGGTTGTGGTATAATTTTCGCGGACCAAAGAGGAGGGCGGGGCCGCCGTTCCCCAGAAGTTGTCATAAGGACCCCTACGCATTCCCGCGGGTCCCAGACCTAAGTGGCGGAAGAGGTAAACGGCCACGAACTGACCACAGGATCACCCATCGTCGTTTGAATGTCCAGGTCGGCAATGATCGTAACGGCTAAAGGCCGCCGGGTGGCTCCGGGAGACGAAGGGTCACGGCTTAGAGTTAGGTCCAGGGTCGAGAGGTAGACGGAAGTAGAGAAGAAGGCCTTAGGCCGCGAAGGCGAGGTTGGGTCGGGGGTACCCCCTGGCCAACCCACAGCCTGTCAGAGGCGTCCACGTACACCGGAGTAGAGGCAGGAGGCGAGGATCAAGAAGGCCAACCCACGGGCACGATTCCCTATGAACCCGCGAGCACGGGAGACGAAAGGGCGCCGCGTGGCAGCAACGCACAGGGCCGCAGAGGCCACACGAGCGAGAAGGCGAAGTGGAGGTACAAGGGCACGATTCCCTATGACGAGGGAACGGCCGTAGCGTACGTGGCCGGACGGCGGGCGAACGGGGCGGCCCTCATTGGCCGAGAACCCCACGGGTGACGGCGGCACACGCGTAAGCGTGGCCGTTCGCCTTCCCCGAGGAGGGAGGCATCATTGGAGGCCGATCCGGGCCCGCAGCCCCACGCGCGAGTTCCCAGCCAATGGGAACTCGCGGAAGCTCGCCGTTACCCTCGCGAGGAACTCCACTCAGGCCCGCGTGGCGTTCGCTGATTGGCCGCGTCGTCTTGGATCGCGCGCTCTACTCGGGGAGTGCGCAGGACAGTCGGGCGAGCCCGACACCTGCCAAAGGTATAAAGCCCCTCATAGGGCACTGTGCCCAGGACGTCAGCGAGGCCGGAACGGGTCAGCGTATACAGTGTAGCCACGTAGTTGCTTGCTCCGCGAAGATAGGGACCGCCTGTGTAGTCTAAGTGTATACACGAGGTTTCCTCGAGGAAACCTCGTGCTCGAGATTAGACAGGTGACAGTTTTGGGTCGACGAGAGTAGTCTCGAGAGGCGCTTGCGAATTATGAGAGTTTAAAAGCAGTGGGTCGAGATGTTTCTCGATAGGATTGTAGTATAGGAGCCGTAGTACTGTTCTGTCTGGGTCCGGAGCCACCGCGCCTACCTGAGAGGGTATGCCGATTGTATGAGCCACATTTGGAGTAAAGGGACCCGTCGTTCGGACATTGGAGAGTCTGCTTGAGTTTCGAGTGAAGTCAGGGTGAGTCAAGGGCAAGTGGTTGCCCCGAACCTCGAAGCGATCGTGGGGACGATCGAGGGGAAGGAGTCTGAGTGAGTGGCTGGGTCTCGGAGGTTTGCACGGAGATAACGCCGGGACGTGGGTTTGATCGAATTTGAGTTTTTCCGCCTGGTTAACCCGCGTTGCTACCTTCGGACCCGGGACTTACGTCAGAGTGGTATCAGAGCGCAGTGTTGTCTCACCACGACTTGCACCCGCAGAGGATCACCAAGTCGCGAGACGAGTAGACATTCGAGACAGTCCGTGCACGGAAGCCTCGAGTGGCGTCCGAGCCTCGACTGTCCGCCTCATCGAAGAAGCCGTAGCGGAATGCCGCCACGAAAGCAGAAGGGCACTTCGGGAGCAGGGCCCTCACGGCCCCCGCCTCCCGACACCGGGTTTCCAAGCCCGGTTGCCTCACACACGCCTGCAGACTATGTACCTCGACCGACGGATTCGGGAGGTTCGACGGCTGCGTCCTTACCAGTTCCCGCAGCCGCAGCCTCGAGTGGTGCCCATTCGGGGACACCACCGACGAGTGCCGAGCTACGCCAGACAGTGAACGATGTGGAGTTGTTCCTGCGGAACCTCCGCACGCGTTTTGGAATGTCGGACACCCCTAACGGGCCGTCCCCAGTGCCGCCTGTTTCAACCCCTGCGGAACAGCCACCAGCCGCGGAACCAACACCGCCCGCAGCCAATCCGGCCGACGGTGCACCCACGGTTCCTGAGGCCGTCGCGCCTGGAGACCCCGGAGACAGCTCCGAGAGCTCCGAGGACTCGGATGGGAGTCCGCCTAGCAGCAGTCGCTCTGGAGGAAGGTCGGGCGAACGCAAGAGACGTCGACGGGCTCCATCGCCCGAGAAACCACAAGAGTATTACGGGGAGCCCTCGCTCCCCAAGTTCGAGCTCTGGGTCGCAGCTATGGAGAACTACCTCAGCCACTATTCCAAGCGAGGAAGGTTCGCCTACGCTGTCAGTCGGTTAAGGGGAGACGCCTTGAAATGGTTGACCAACTACCAGAAAGAGCGCTCCAATGAAGGGAAGCCGGAGATCAGCACCTGGGAGGAGCTGAGGGATAGACTTCGAACCTATCTCGTGCCTCGAAATGAGTACAGCCATTACCGCCAAGAGATGGACAGTCTGAAGCAGACCGGGGGCATAAGGGAGTATAGCCAGCGATTCGGGCATTTGTGGAACGCCCTTGCCCTCACCGACGGTAATGAGAAGAAGTATCTGTTTCACAAGGGATTGCAGGGCTGGTACTCATACGAGATGACAAGGTTCGGGTGGGAGAAGCCCCTGGAAGACATCTGCGCGCATCTTGAACTCTTGGAGGCCGACCGGCAACGAGGTAAGTCCGGAGAGCAGAGAAAGGAGGTTCGAACCTACCGGAGGTTCAAAGGGGGATCCGGGAATAGGGCCCGGAGACCTTACCAGTCGGGAGGAGCACCGGGAGGACAACGCGCAGCCGCGCCTGCCGCCACCGGCCGCGGAACTGCCACCGGAGGACAAAGGCCGCCCGATCGGAGGCCCCATGGCGGAGGAGCCGCCCGCGGAAATCAGCGACCAAGACGAGGAACCGGAGGGGGACAGCAAAGGGGTCCGCCGCGGCCCAACCCGCTGTTTCCCGCAGCCGCGCCCCGCACGGAGGGATGCTATCACTGTGGCCGTCCGGGCCACTTCGCCCGGGAATGCCCCGCGCGGATGGGCGTCCCGAATATGCGAGCAGCGGCGGCCGATGAACCTGTCCCAGACGCCGCCGATTTTGAAGTCCACCGAACGGAGCTGCCAACCCGAGACGCACCACCGCCTGCAGAACGAGGTAACCCCGAACTGCCCGCATTTCTGCCATGGATTAAAGTTGGGGTTAAAGGGAAGATTGTACGCATGCTTGTAGACACGGGGGCAGACATTAGCGTTTTGTCTTCGAGCACAGCCCTGAACCTGCACCTTACCCCGAAAAGGTTAGCCTCACCCCTCATAGTCCGATTCGTGCGAGGAACATCTAAGGTGACTCATACGGTACCTGAGTTACCCGTTGAGTGCGCCGGGATTACTCGCACCCATGATTTCTTGGTTATGCCGTTAGGAAAGACAGAAGGCATACTGTCGTGGGCCTGGCTTCGCCAAAACCTAGCATGTCTAGACTTGATGGAGGGGAACCTGTGGATTAAGGACCCCCGAGGGACCGACCACTGTACCGCGTTAGAGTTGGACCCTCGCACTCAGTCCGCCACAGAATTCCCTCAGTACATGTCCTGCCGAATAGCCTTTATGGTGTGCACTGCCCGCCAATTCAAGAAATCCATGCATAAGGTAGAGGAGGCTTGGATGGTTCTTCCCGAGAAGACCCCGGAGGAAGTGGATGAAGAGGATAGGGTGGCCCAGTTGCCGGTCCGAGAGGAAATGCGGCAACTGCTGGCCCGGTACTCGCACCTCCTTCCTGAGAAACTTCCTAACACCCTCCCGCCTCGGAGAGCTATCGACCATAAAATAGATTTAATCCCCGGCTCCGCCCCACCAGTTGGGAGGTGCCGGAGGATGCCTTTGAATCTACTCCAGGAACTTAAGTCACAACTAGGGGAAATGGTGGAACAGGGGATCCTACGCCCCAGTTGTTCCCCTTATGCAACCCCGATTATGTTTGTGAGCAAGAAAGAGGGAACTTTGCGCTTGTGTGGAGACTATAGAGCCCTCAACAAGGTCACCATCAAGAATAAGTATCCGATCCCTCTTATGGATGAAACCATGGATAGGCTAGTGAAGGGTAGGTACTTCACAAAACTCGACCTTAGGTCCGGATACCACCAAATCAGGATTGCAGAAGGGGATGAGGAGAAAACGGCTATTATCACCCGGTACGGACTGTTTGAGTACACAGTCCTGCCTTTTGGGTTGTCCAATGCCCCCGCAACCTTCTGCCGACTGATGAACGACATACTTAGGGATCAGCTAGATGACTCAGTAGTCGTTTACCTGGATGATATAATTGTTTACTCCCCTACCTGGACCAAGCACCTCTCGGACGTTGAGGCTGTGTTTCGGAAGCTGGAAAGGGAGAAGTTAGTGTTAAAAGCATCCAAATGCTCCTTCGGGCAGGAAAGCGTGGTTTTCCTTGGGTGCTTGATAGATCATTCGGGGGTCCATATCAATAAACGGAAAGTGCAAGCCATAAGGTCATGGCCCGCCCCGAAAACGGTTTCAGAGGTCCGGTCCTTTCTAGGGCTGGCTTCGTATTTCCGTAAGTTCATTCGGGGATTCGGTCACCTTGCCTCCCCCATTTTCGACCTCCTTCGCGATTCGAAGAAAGGTTTCGAATGGGGGCTGTCTCAGCAAAAAGCCTTCGAGTCTTTAAAGAAAGCTTTGACAGAGGCACCAGTCCTGGTGCTCCCGGATCTGAGTCAACCTTTCGAGGTCCATACGGATGCATCTAAGCTAGCCATAGGAGGCGTATTAATCCAGGGAGGACACCCGGTAGCATTTGAGAGTCATAGGCTCAGCGAGCAAGAATCTAGATGGGAAACACACGAACAGGAGATGCTGGCCGTAATTTGGTGCTTAAAGAGGTGGGAACACTATCTGTTGCCTTGTGAAGTCACAGTGGTTACAGATAATATATCTAACACCTACTTCCAGACAAAGCCCAAGCTCTCCCTTAAACAGCAGAGGTGGCAACTCGAGCTTTCGAGGTACAACTTGACCTGGAAGTACCGGAAGGGCAAAGACAATGCCCCGGCCGATGCTTTATCCCGTCAAGTCCTGGCCTTAACCTCTGCTCCCCAATCTAACCTGATAGAGTTTGTGAGAAGGGCCACCGCCCTCGATCCACAGGCTGCCCAGTGGGCAAGCCAAGACCTTACGGATCCAGGGATGAGGCACTTGAGTAGGAGGGAAGGCTGTTGGTTTTATAAACAGACCCGGCTCTACGTCCCTCCTGGTCCCCTGAGAGCGAGAGTACTGTACGAGGAGCATGATGCTCCCGTAGCCAGCCATGGGGGTCAAGCAAGGACATTGCACCGAGTTCGCCAAAAGTACTACTGGCCGACACTCAGTGCGGATGTGACCAGGTATGTCGAGAGTTGTCTGGTCTGTCAACAGACCAGACCAGACACACAGAGACCAGCGGGGCTGCTACAACCTTTGCCAGTGCCAGAGAACCTTTGGGAGAGTCTAACGATGGACTTTATCCCTCAGTTGCCTCTGTCACAAGGGTATGACTGCATTCTGACAGTAGTAGATAGGTTAAGCAAAATGGCCCACTTCATACCTTGCACCACCCTCATTTCGGCCTCGGAGGTAGCCAGATTGTTCTTGACACATGTCTTTAAGTTCCATGGGCTACCCCGGGAGATTATCGCTGATAACGATTTCAGGTTCGCAAACGAGTTTTGGACTACACTCTTTGCTAGCCTAGGGACTAAACTAAAGTTCACAGCCGCCTATCACCCTCAGTCAGATGGCCAGAGTGAGAGGGTAAATCAAGTCATTGAGCAAGGGTTAAGGAATTACATGGTAAGGGATCAGTCCGACTGGTCTGACCACCTGGATCTGGTGGAGTTCGCCTATAACGATGCACTTCACTCAGCCACCGGTTATAAACCTTTCGAACTTGTCTACAGAGGCAACAAGTCACCTCTGTCCCCGGCTAGTTTCCAACTTCAGTCACCAGAGTTCGAAAATGCTCTTCGGGACACTCCACTTAACGTTGGTGAATTTATAGGCCGCCGGTCTTATGTGCTACATATGGCAAAACAAAATATACTAAGGGCCCAGGCTAGGTACACCAAGTATGCGAATCTCAAGAGAAGGGATGTACAGCTAGAGGTAGGAGATAGGGTCTGGTTGAAGACCAAGTCCTACTCCATTCCCCGAGGAATGACCGGTAAGTTTATACCAAGGTGGGCTGGACCTTTCGAAGTGTTTAAGAAGGTAACGCCAGTGAGCTACCATTTGACTTTTCCGTCGAGTATGCAGGGGTATCACCCCATCATACATGTCTCAAACCTGAAAAAGTTTGTGCCGGACGACATGCAACTCCCAGGTAGAGTCCAAAAGTGGACTCCCGCCCTGGAGCATTTGCCAATGCTCTCAGATCTGACCGTCAGGAGAATTCTGGACCAGAGGAATTTGCCTGGACCCAGCACTGAACCTGAAAGGGTAGAACTCCTGGTCGAGTGGGAAGGCCGAGGTATGGTTGCTCAAACCTGGGTAACCCTTGCGGAGATTCCTTGGGTGTTGATTGCCCGACCATACCAAGTCTTTGTCCGGGGGAGGGCCCCGCAAGTAGCCCCAACCGATGCCCCAGCCTGAGAGGGAGGATGTGAGTAAATCGTGCGAGAGGTTAGGGAGAATCAGCGATCACTGCACTGCCCAAGGACCCGCGATCCTAAAGGCACATAGGTGTAGATGTCTCCTTAAGGCCCGGCCAGTACTCACAGGTCGCCTTCGAGAGGGCAGGGAGGAAGAAAAGGCAGCCAACTGGTCTAGTTGAACTGCAGATACACTACCAGTACCGGTGCACCTATAAAATCTTGTCTCGGACATAAAACTCTCCTATGGCATAAGGATCGAGGCCGAGTTAGCTGGAAGAAAGAGAAAGTCTTCAGTGGGAGACCAGGTGTGGGGTCACACCTCCTTGTTCATCCGGGTGTATGTCATAAGGACCCCTACGCATTCCCGCGGGTCCCAGACCTAAGTGGCGGAAGAGGTAAACGGCCACGAACTGACCACAGGATCACCCATCGTCGTTTGAATGTCCAGGTCGGCAATGATCGTAACGGCTAAAGGCCGCCGGGTGGCTCCGGGAGACGAAGGGTCACGGCTTAGAGTTAGGTCCAGGGTCGAGAGGTAGACGGAAGTAGAGAAGAAGGCCTTAGGCCGCGAAGGCGAGGTTGGGTCGGGGGTACCCCCTGGCCAACCCACAGCCTGTCAGAGGCGTCCACGTACACCGGAGTAGAGGCAGGAGGCGAGGATCAAGAAGGCCAACCCACGGGCACGATTCCCTATGAACCCGCGAGCACGGGAGACGAAAGGGCGCCGCGTGGCAGCAACGCACAGGGCCGCAGAGGCCACACGAGCGAGAAGGCGAAGTGGAGGTACAAGGGCACGATTCCCTATGACGAGGGAACGGCCGTAGCGTACGTGGCCGGACGGCGGGCGAACGGGGCGGCCCTCATTGGCCGAGAACCCCACGGGTGACGGCGGCACACGCGTAAGCGTGGCCGTTCGCCTTCCCCGAGGAGGGAGGCATCATTGGAGGCCGATCCGGGCCCGCAGCCCCACGCGCGAGTTCCCAGCCAATGGGAACTCGCGGAAGCTCGCCGTTACCCTCGCGAGGAACTCCACTCAGGCCCGCGTGGCGTTCGCTGATTGGCCGCGTCGTCTTGGATCGCGCGCTCTACTCGGGGAGTGCGCAGGACAGTCGGGCGAGCCCGACACCTGCCAAAGGTATAAAGCCCCTCATAGGGCACTGTGCCCAGGACGTCAGCGAGGCCGGAACGGGTCAGCGTATACAGTGTAGCCACGTAGTTGCTTGCTCCGCGAAGATAGGGACCGCCTGTGTAGTCTAAGTGTATACACGAGGTTTCCTCGAGGAAACCTCGTGCTCGAGATTAGACAGGTGACAGTTTTGGGTCGACGAGAGTAGTCTCGAGAGGCGCTTGCGAATTATGAGAGTTTAAAAGCAGTGGGTCGAGATGTTTCTCGATAGGATTGTAGTATAGGAGCCGTAGTACTGTTCTGTCTGGGTCCGGAGCCACCGCGCCTACCTGAGAGGGTATGCCGATTGTATGAGCCACATTTGGAGTAAAGGGACCCGTCGTTCGGACATTGGAGAGTCTGCTTGAGTTTCGAGTGAAGTCAGGGTGAGTCAAGGGCAAGTGGTTGCCCCGAACCTCGAAGCGATCGTGGGGACGATCGAGGGGAAGGAGTCTGAGTGAGTGGCTGGGTCTCGGAGGTTTGCACGGAGATAACGCCGGGACGTGGGTTTGATCGAATTTGAGTTTTTCCGCCTGGTTAACCCGCGTTGCTACCTTCGGACCCGGGACTTACGTCAGAAGTATATATGAGGGGGTGCTCCTCCTCGGGGTACCACGAGACCGAAGTCACACATCTGGCAGAATACCACGGTAAGGGACTCCACGGGGTCACCGCTGTTCGGTGGACTGTCCATTCTATGGTGCAGGCGGAAGTTGAGTGGTAGTGCCAGCGACGCAAGTTGCGGTGCGACTCCCCAAAGGGTACCGACAGTGCGATGTGGAGCTTGTGCCATGCGTCGTGACGCATCCCGATATTTCTCTTCGGTTGAAATGGGAGTTCTTCACGGTGGGGTTAACCTCGCCGGAACCACCCTTTGCACATCAGGCTCGATTCATGTCGTGGTCGGTCTCCTGGCGACCCAAGGGGAAGGGCGCCGCACCGTGTCGATGGTTCTCAAAGGGAGTGTGAGATTGCGGGCGACCGCCTTCTCGTCTCCTCGCGGGGCTTGTATCGATACAGGAAGGTTGTAACGCCGACGGGCATTTAGACGGTTGGAAGCGGGACGGAGCTCCGTTGCCGATAACTCGTGAACTTTGCCGTACCACCCGAAACCTC
>JAYKYS010000282.1:0-2500 GCA_036924285.1 Asterella californica | reverse complement strand
ATTCAAATTTACCTGGTTCTTCTCTCTCATTGGGCCACGCCACACGTACGAAGGCGGGCTCTAACCTAGTTAGTACCGCTGGCAACCTCGTACGTACAGAGGCAACCACGGTCGGATGGGTTGTGGTTGTGGAGACCACACTGGCTCGGGTTGTGTTTCTCTGGATCATCCGCGGGACCAGCCAGACCGCCCGCCCTTTGGTTGGGAGACCACCCTTACACCCTCCACTACCCCAACCCATCCACCCGGAGGGCGGGTTGTGGGTTACGTGGTCCCAGATCTGATCTGCCCGCTGATCCATCAGAGACCCTACTTTTACTCCAACCCCGCCCGGGTCAACCCCAAAAAGGTATTGACTCTTAACTCCAGAAAATGCCCAAAATGGTCCCATCTCTGATCCTTCCCTAAACCCTCGCCCCGACCAAAATTGATCCACGGCCGGTGAAGATGGTCCCAGAATTGGTCCCAATACTCCAGGCTTCTCATGCCCGTGGTCCGACACTCGATGTACAAAGACTCTCTAGGCTGCTCGGGTTGCTGGCTCCAGAAAATGGTCCCGATGGTCATCACCGGCTCGCCTAACTGCTTTAGCGACTAGTTAGTCTTGACTATCTTTAGCCCAAGTTCTCGGAAGGGTTCCGACAAGGAAAGAATGGTCCCGGTTGCCCTGTGCGTGGTCCGACAAATGGTCCCGGTGCGACAGACGATGGCTCGATCTCGATCAGCGATGGGACCCGGATTACTTTTAACTACGGGCCAACTAGCCTTAGTCATGACTATCTTTAGCCCAAGTTTCCGGAAGGGTAACGAAGTTATGGTCCCGATAAAGACAGTGCTTAACTGTACTGGCCCGGTGTCCGACAAAGGCTCCCGATGCGAGAGATACCCCATTTGACCTTTAGCTACGGGCCAACTACCGTTAGTCATGACTATCTTTGGCCCAAGTTCTCGGAAAGCGATTCTGAAGCCATTTAGGCATTACAAAAGGATATAAGAGTACCCTTACTCCTCCATTTTGGGTACGAACCGCCTCGTTAATCATTCCAAGGGTAAGGCTCCGCTAAGTAAAATACTTGCGATTTCTAGTGGGAAATAAATACAACACACCCCCTTTCAGCTTTAATCTTTTCAATCCCGTGTTTCTCCTATGTTTCCTTCTGCTCTCTTAATTTATTTGTTCCTTGTATCATGTATTATGTGTTATATTTGATTTTTCCCATGCTTTTTCTACATATTCCCTTCTTCTTGTTTCCTTCTTAAACATTTCCGCTACATTAGAGGAAAAAATTATTACTATTGCTTCTACTTTTAAATATTTCCTTATTACGAACTTAATGCTTTATTCAATCTACTGCTTTGCTTTTATTATTGCATCGACTTTGTTATTGCTATAACTTTGTACTATTTCCTTCTACGAATTTCTCAAATTCCAGAGGAATAATTTCAACTACTTGTTGCTAATATCTTTTCAGTATTTCCTTCTATGCTTTCTCAGAAAAATAAATTGAACAGTCTTCTTCACTTTTTAGGTTGCTATAACTTTATCTTTGTTAAAACATCTCCTTTTAATATTTCCTTATACGAACTAGGCTCGCACTTACTCGCGAAACAATTAGCTTCGAGGGGGTCGAGCAATTGTTCATCCTCCTCCTCCCGATATTTATGATTTGTTAATGTTGCTACGGCTCTTGATATCCCATTCCTTTGACGAAAACGCAAATAATGATTTGGCCCAGGGGCCTTTAAGCCTTAATTTAAAGACCCCATGTAACTATTTTCGTGGAGCCCGATGGAATATTCTTTCCCGATTGTGTCCAACGGCTCCCGATAGAGCGATGCTTTCATGCTGCGACGGCTCCCGATATTAAATTCCTTTGATTTCAACGCAAAGTACGATTTAATTATAACTATTTTTCCTGGAGGCCGATGGTTTAATTTTCCATGATGGTTTCTTCCTCCTCCCGATATTAATTAAGTTGATTTTTCCCCTTGCTTTTCAGAGGGACCCTAATTAAACTAACCCTATTAATTAATTGCCTACAACTTAGGGTGAATAAATTATTGCTATTGCTTATTTATTATTTCCTTCTACGCTATTTTCGGAACAATCAGTCAAACCGTTTTGCTTCACTTTTATCTTTATTACTATACCTTAATTTTAATTTTTAATTTTAATTTTTAAATATTTCCCTTTAACGAACTTCTCCGGTTTAATCCCATCCCTTTTAATTCAAAATATTTCCCTTTCCACTGAACTTGATTCATAATTTAGGCCCGTTTTTACTCCCGAAACAAATTACTCAGAGGGATCAAGTCAAGTCCCTTTTGAAATTCCCCCTCCTCCCGAATATTAGCTATGGTTTAGTGTCGCGACGTGCTCATGAAATTAAATTCCATACGCTTCAACGCAAAAGTAGGATTTAATTCAGGGGCTTCAAGCATTAATTTCTTACTCGGCCGTAACTATTTCCGTGGACCTGATGGTTTCCTTCTCCTCCCG
>JAYKYS010000281.1:0-47962 GCA_036924285.1 Asterella californica | reverse complement strand
ATACTAACTCCGCCAAAATGAAAATGATCAGGGAGGTGTGCCATACACAGCAACTGGGTTTGCTGTTTTTCTTGGTGGTTAGCTGCAAGCTTGAGTACTGTAGTAGTAGCCAAGAACAAGTAACCTTACTCACTGCTACCGTTTCGAAACCCAAGAACAAAGGAAAGAGTAATAAGTAGTATACAAAAACACAACATTTCCCAACACCGCAATTAATGCCAAAAGACGAGTTGTTCAGTCACACACCTACACAACAGCAAGCTTTCATTCAGTTTGCTTCATCATGTGGAAGCTTGACATTCCTTGGAGGAGGATACACGCCGTGAATGAACTTGCTTTCCATTTTGCTCAGGTATGCCCCTGCTAGCAAGCAGCACCACTGCCAAGGCAACGCAAAAGGCTGCGCTTGCCATGACCGCATCTGGGTTCCCCGACCCTACAACCCTCCTCACTACATTCAGCAACAACTGTCCACCTGCTGCAAAGATACCCCGTGAGCTTCTTGCTGGGCTGCCAAACCTGAACAGACGAGTTTGCCGCAGACAGTGAAACAGCAGCAAGAATGGCAGCGCCCACTGCTAAGCTGGCCGATGAGATACTTGAGCCATTGCGAGTCTGCTGAATGGTGTGCAGAGTCTGGGAACACACTGTGCAGTTGGCTGTGTGTGACTGAAAGCGATCCCAGCAAAGCGTCCCTGCCAAGTCTGGGTCCAGCAGCCTGCACACAGGTCACCAGTCACAGTCACTATGAACGAGCATCGCAGACATGAGGCATTGCCAATCTGCATAGCAGCAACTGCTGCCAGGCACCCAAGGGGCACTGTACAAGAACAGAGGGCATTTGCACACAAAGCTAATAGCAGAGTTGTGGGCATTGACAGCATACTGCACTATGTCTTGTAAACATCACCCTCCCACAACAATGCAGCTGAATGATGCCTGGCTACAACATGGCTTGCACACTTGTTGTAGAGAGCATTTAGCCTTGACTGCACGCCATACGAATTCACACAAGGCAGTGACATATGCAGCAGGCGACCTGGAGCCAGTGGTGGTCCATGGGTCCAAAGGGGCCGCCCCCTGCATACTTGTTCAGCCAAGTCCGAAAGGCAGTCACAAAGTTATCTGACGAGCCAGGCATGTGGTACACCTGCAGCAGTAGGCGCAAGCTGACTGAACATGCCCTGCAGTGTGCGCCATGCTCGGTTGCCGTGTACACTTGGTCCTGTCCTGGTGCAGGCATACTCATGCTACATGCCGAGCCTCCAGGCAAAGTTGACAAGGCTCTACAAGTTGGGGGTGGCACAAATGCCAGCAGATCTGTCAATGATCAACACTGCATGCAGACTGCAGCAGACTCCTGTAAAATCTCCAGATTTCATTGCATGCCTTGCCAAGATGAAAGCCAAAACATGGTTTGATGATGACAATTGACAGCATGCTTCCTGCAGATAGGCTGCATGCCGTGCTCGACCAGATGGCTAGGGTCATGCACAAGTGTTTGGGTCGTCATCAAGGGACAGCAATGCAGTAGCTCACCTGGGCAACAGGGCTTTTGACCAAGTCCTCTAGCAACTTGCACAACTCCTCCTGCTTGTGCAAGAAAACCACATCATCCTCCAGCACAAGGTTGTTACCCACATGTTGTTGACCATGACGGCACCACCTCTGCAACAATCAAGCGTTTTGACTCAGAAAGCTGGCTAGCAGAGCCATGACTTCACATCGGGTGTGAGATTGAATGAGATCAGGCATCGGCAAACCTTTGTGCTTTGCTAGATAGTTGTGAGAACACTTTACGTAGTGCTTGCCACGATGCAGATTGCACACAGCAGGTTGCATGCACACAAATTTGAGCATGCCAAAACGTGCAGTGCACACTACTTTGCAGGCAGTGCACAGTACTGCACAGTGCCAAACTGTTTGATATCTACAGCAGCATGCAGCACTCACTGAAGAAGAATCTGGGGATAGGGCTCTTGAACTTGAAGAGGTTCCTGACAATGGCTCTGCACCGGCCTGGAGCAATGGGGGTGGCATACACAGCAGTGATGTTTGAGAAGCCCTTGCTCTCCTGAGCATCAATGGTGTGCCTCATTAGGCAAGGAGCCGTAAACAGTGTGTCTTGTGCCCTGCATGCAGTGTAAAGAAGTGCATAACATGCCATCACCATTTACAAGCTGTGCAACTAGACACACACTCACGCAGGCCATTGCAGTTGTGATGCTGCTAGCATGTCAGTATAGTCTAAGGCCTGCTGTCACAGGAGTTTGCCAGTAGCAAACCAAGGACATCTTATTTGCACAGCATGCTATCATCACTCTGATGGCGTAAGCATGACTACATGGAAGCAGAGGACTCTTACCTAAGCGTGCTAGAGAGCTTGCTGTCCTGAGTACGGGAAATGCTTTATAAGTCAGCACATTCATCTAGAAGCAAGTGAACACAATGACAGGCTGCAGGTGCACAGACCACATCAGGGCAAGCTGTGGGCAAGCTCATGCCGCAGCTGAAGTGTTTCTGTACCACGCAAGCAGCTGCATGCAACCAATGGGTCAATTGCAGTTGGTTACGTAGACTAGACTCACCCAAGTTGCCCTTTCCTAGGGCCCCGCTCATTGCGACCTGTGAAGCCTGTCGGCCCTGGGTCTTCATATCCAGCTTGATGACATCTGCTGAGGAGCGCTTGCTGACCGATGCGTGGTGCGTGAAGGGCACATGCCCAACATCCAACAAGTTCTCAAGCAGGGTTGCATAGTCGTATGGCAGGTCTCGGAAGGTGGCTGAGTCAATCCAACCCTCTGCAAATGCAACATGCACATCAAAGCTGTAATGTGCCTAAGGTGGTTCATGTCAACATGGAAGGCTTGGGGTGGTCATGCTGAAGTTGTGTTCCACAACCAGGCGATATGGCCATTATTTGCCTTGCGGACACGGTGGGCCATGCGCTTAGGCCTGTGCTCAAGGCTCGTCCAATGTGGGAGGTTATTGGGAGCAACAAGCAGGCAGCTGCAAGTGGATGGCCATTGGATAAACAAGGAGCCACCAAGACCACAACACATGGAGAAAGGTAAGCTTGCATGCTGTGAAAACTACCACACTGTAACTTGCTGAGAAACTCACATCAAATTCTGCAGGATTGGGATGTCAGAAGTGTCAATGGTGGAAGAGCTAGAGCCATTGACATTGGTTGCAGCCGTGTTGCCAGGCTTCTCACTTGGCTTCACCCAGATCAAGCCTGCACAGCACACTTGCACCTTTGTGACAGGGCCCAAGGAGGTTGTGGGGCAGTGAGCTGCTCCGCAAGAACAATAGCCATTGTTATACAAACATGGATGTACTATGGTTGAGCCAGTAAAGCACAGCAAAGGCGTGACTGCTCACTCACAAGCACTGAATGAACATTCAATAGGCAGCCAAGTGAGTCCTGACAACCCACTGCAGTCCAGGAAAGCTAACCTTGCTTGACTGCACATTGAAACACAGTAGCGCATGTCCGAGGATTGCTGGCATTGCCACCCTGTGGTATTGCTGTGCATTTGCCAGAAGCTTCAAAGAGCAGCCATGGTACTGCAGCATTGATACTGTTGATTAAACTGATACTGTTCAATCAGTGACACTGCTGAAAGACACGAGTAGTATGACATGTGACTTGCCGCGCACTGCAGCTCCTTGTTGTCTGTGATCCTCTCCTCTGACAAAGGGATGAGCCGATGGGGGCATACGTCAAGGAAGGCTTGCCAAGAATTGCTGCCACTCCTTCCATATACACCTACATGCGCTCTCTTTGACATAGTAAAATGTATACTCACACCACAGGGCTATGGTTGTGCACTGCAGTAAAAAGTGTGCCACAAGCACGTTGTGCATTGTGACAGAAGCAATATAGACTCACAGCTGTTGCCAAGGAGCGTAAATGCATTTGGCTTCTGCTTGTCAAAATCTCTGCACGAAACACACCATCAGAGTCAAAAGCAGCACGTTGCTGATGTCCGAGGAAACATTTATGCATTGTCAGCAGAGAGGACAGCAAACAGAATAGCAACGACGTTCTGTAACAAAGGCTTACTTTTCGTAACCGATGGCATACCACTGGTCAGACCAGTCGAAGCGTGGCTGCTGTCGGGGCAGTGGTTCAATCTGTGGCCTTGCTTTGTCGGATCGTTCAGGGGTAGTTACAAGGTCTTCTGTGTCCACGCTGGCAGCTTGAGCTCTTGCCAAGCAGCGAGGCTGCTGAGAAGAGGCACTCGCAGAATGAATTGAAGTCCCGAAGAGTCGACTCTTGTGAATGTTGGCATTACTGAGACGCGGCTGCAAGCTGCGAGACGGCCGAAAATGGGCGTTTGCGTGACGTGAGCTGCGTGAAGCTTCCACACTGGACGTGCTGATCCATGCAAGTAGACTTCATGCTGTTTCGCCTAGCAACATAGATTGCGCGAGCTGAACGTTGTATGCGCACCTGCAAGCTGCAAGGGCCGTGCAGTTGCGGTGTATTAGCTGCCAAGTATGTGATCATGCAACTCATTGCCAAGTCACATGTGTAAAACTCTTGGCTCTTAAACATGCTCTTTTACGTCATCACGGACATGAATCATCAATCAATCAATTAATCTTCTTTAACGGGTCGTTGGGTCAGCTATGACCATTTGACCAGTAGTCTGAAGTAAAAAAATTCACTGTTCTGAGTACCTCCTGGGGCAACCAGACAAGAGTCCAGTTCAAAAAATCCACAAACAAACACAATGCAATCATTCATCAATGTCTTGGTGAATCATTCATCATTCACAAACATAAGTCAGCATAGCACATGTTTGCTTCACTTGGTCAAGAAGCCTCCACTTCAATTTCCCATGCAATCCTACACTTCTGCGTGAATCCGTCTTTCCAACATAATTGGCACTTCCGCAACAATACAGTTGTCACAGCAAGCATAAACTTGGTGATCTAGTTGCGAACTAGACTTACGGCGGACTTGGATCAGACCTCAAAGAGCCTCCCTAACATCGAATCAAGCCACTTGAATTTGTCCATAACAGTTTCAAAGAGCCTTTACTCTTGGCTTGCCTGTCATCACGTGGCCGCTTTGCTTCAGAACAGTTTCAATAGAGCCTTGGTCCTTGGCTTGTCTGTCATCAGCTGTGGGATTGCGTTTGCTTTGCCCTTTCTGCAGGTCTGCATTTATCTGCGTAGAAGTGTAGCTGTGATCCCCTAAAGAAAGGGTTGTGCCCCTTAGCTTTGAGGACTGCAGAATCGTCTTTAGAAGATTTTCTGCTCTTGTTGTTGCAGCCAAGTCAAGTCATCTCTACTTGAAAGCCAGCATGCAAAGGACCTTTGCATGCTTCAGGAACAGGTTGCTTGCCGTGTAGCAAGCTTGACCTGTAAAGGTCTTGTTTACTGTACGTTTAATGATCGCCTTCCCAGTCGCTCAACTGGTCCATCAATACACAGATCTTGTCTGTACTTTCCTCTACTATCTCCCACACTTCTGTCAGGGGATCACTCAGACCCTCTGTCAGGTTGTATAGGATCAAGTTGTGCCTTCTGGATAGTCCGTCCAGCTCTTCCAGTTTGAATTTATGCGCTTGCAGTCCTGCGAGTATGCTCCGTCCATGTGCGCTGCTGATCTGTGACAGATAGTTCAGCTGCGAGACGACGTGGTGCGAAAAAACCGTGTGTTGGAGGGCAACGAGCAGGATTGGCTGGCAGAGCCTTTGCAGGCAATCCTTCGAGGCTTTGGACTTGGCACACTGCATTCAGCGCGTTTTGCTTGTTTGATAGCATGTGTATCAAAGCTGTTAGCGCTTGTTTTTCCGTTGTGTGCTTATTACTGCCAAGAATCCACCTATCTCAGAAGTGGCTTGACGCTGCTTCAAAATCGTAGCTTTCAACTATCTGCTCAATTGTCACTGTGAAGCTTGCGCCGCTAGTTGTCGATGCTATAGGTGTCATCGCTCATCTACCCCCATTGCGACATGCTTTTGTGTTGTCTGCAAGCCTCTAGGATTCTCTGGACTGTATTCTAAATCCAATTATGTCATGTGCCCATGCCAAAACAGGCAAGTTGCTGCATTAGTCCAAGCCCGTGCTATGCCGAGCGCAGCTTGGCACAGTGCTACTGGGCTTGCGCCGAACAAATCTGAGAAATGAGTCTATGATCCTCACCTGCAGCAGCTACTTGAACGCTGGAGTGAAATTCTCTGTTTGCTTGCTGCACGTTGCCGGCCGGCAGAGACTGACACGCCGAACCAGCCCCGACCGCAGACGATACTTAAAGTCAGAAACGCAGCATGCTGCTCCTGCAACATCGCAAATCAATGGAGCATATGGGTGAGGCTGCTTAGTGGTTGACTTTCCTGTCTGACCACAGCTTGACAAGTACACACACGTAGAATTTGTCTTCAGTGGTGGTGCTCTGCCGAGCCTGTCCATCAAACACCCCTTGAATCTTGCATGATATTCCCTACCAGCAAGCTGTGGTTTGTTGAGTTGTAAATCAGACTTGCTGCAAAACTGCTCAACATGCTACGCCTTTCAGCTCAAGTAGATAACTCTGGTAGCATGCACGTCAGTAAAGCCAACACCTGAGCTCAAGTGGAACAGATTTTGAGTGGGAATGGAGACCCCAGAGCAGACAGGTCACTCTGAGTCATGAGCCATGGCATCACAACAGACAGTTAGCAAAACAGCTGTGATAGCGCTTGATAATCAGCAACATCAAAACTACAGCGGGCCTCCTGATGATACAATTTGCATCTTCAGGAGGCGCAGCCAGCCAATGGTCAGGCTCAGCCTTCTACAGGAAACAGTTTGACCTGGGCGGAATTGGCAGCCCTCGTCTGTTGCAAACATAGGTCACCTCATGACAGCCTTGTGATGCTGTGGGTAGTGTCAGCTTCTCTGCAGGTGTTTTGCTTGTAGATGTGAGCACATAAGCCTTCACTACTCTTTACTAAGATCTGTACTGATCAGCAATACTGACAGTTGGCAGACTGTCCTGTCTAAGTATGACATAAAGCAGGTAATGACCTCATAACCTGTCAATTTATTGTACATGTGATACCTGGCAATGCAATGCAATGCAATGCAATGCAATGCAATGCAATAAGCACAACCGGATTTACACTCGCCCTAGTCAGATGTGGGCTTGCAGCCCTTTTTTTAGCCTGTAGGGCCTCTTTGTTTCTAGACAATGTCAGCCTGCGTTGTGTATGCAATGTATGCTAGTGGGATGTCTTACATCTGCGTTCCTCGTCCAATTCAGCAGAACAGAGCCAGAACGTGCCATGAAATGCAAGGTTGAGCGCAACCTTGCCGGATGCAGCTCATCGTTGACTATTATTGCCTTGTTGACTATGTTCTTGCGGGTTAGGAACCGTGCCAGAGCCTGCTCTGAAGATGCTACGCCTTGGCTGCTCTGCTGGCGTGCCACTGTTGAATCTGCGCAGAAGGGAAGCCCCAAGGTTGCCCTTGCTGGGTGTGCTGAGCCCACCTGCACAAAGGATGACTTCTTGAAGCAATTGCATAGTGTGCTGTGCACACAAGGCTTAGAACGTCAAAGGGCAACTTCAACAGACGCTGACTGCATGCAAGCTTAAAGTGTGCACCCATGATCCAAGCTGACCGTCAAATGCAGCATAATACAACATGATCATCAGCGTTCAGACAGCCTACCGGCTGTTCCAAAAAGCCTCATAGTAAGGCCAGGGTTTCTTGTTGAAATCGCTACTTGCTCATCAACTTACATGGACGATCATGTGCTGCAAAAGCTCAAGCTTACAAGGCAACACCAAGAAGCAACATGAGAACACACCTGAGATGGCAGGTCCGAGTTCGCCAGGCCTCCTGGTTGTGCTACTGGAGTGCCTGGGCATCCCAGGTGGCGTCTGGCTGCTTGCCACCAGGTGTGATGCAAGGCCGCCCCCATCAGGAGAGGCACTGCTACTGAAGGAGCGCCTGCTATGTGACAGTGACGCATCTGTAGCATGTGCATGGGGTGCTGCAGCGGCACCATGCTCCCTCAGCATGGCTGCCAGCACCTCACGCTGTGTGCTGGGCAACAGCTCACCCTCACGGTGCAGGGACTGCAGGGCTGCCATCAGATGCAGCTGCACTGTCTCATTCTGGGCCTGTCGCAGTGTGCAGCCACTCTGGTAAAGGTGCAGGAAACAGTGGTAAAGATGTGCCAAAGATCCTTGCAACTCCTGCTGCTACTGCTGCAAGTCTGGAGTAGGAGGCGTGCATGCATCAAGATGCAAAATCATAGCTTTGATTTGCATGCTTGCATGCACTTGGGTACTGGTCACCAGATTACTATTGGGCCAAGACTTGAGATGATGCAAATGAGTGCAATGCTGCCTAGGATTCTATGTCACACAACACTGCTTTGTTTGCTATAACACAAGAAGCACAAGCACAACATGTATTTCCGGTAACCACTTGGCAAAGTCAGAAGCATTAGTCCTGCGATATCACATTGCTTGCAATATTGTCACCCATGAGACACCTACTGGGCACAGGCACCAAGGGACATCAGGATGAACAACAAGAAGCCAAGCCTGGAGCTTTGCCACAAAGGTGCGCACCTCGCAGGTGTCTGCAGCCCTGAGGGCAGTGAAGCAGGCAATGGCCAGGCCTTGCAGCTGGTGAGGCACACTGCCAGGGGCACGGCGGTGCAGGTAGGTGAGCACCATCAGCACCTTCTGCAGCAGGAACTCCATGGCGGTGTCGCCAAACTGGGCCACGTGCGCTGTCAAGGACTGCAGCACTGCCAGCTGGATCTGCATGGCCAGGCCAACACATGTCACATCATCACAGCACACCAGTAATCTACAGAGGCTGGTCTAGAGAGGCAATAGAGAAAGAAACAGGGACAAAGTACAAAGGAAACGTTGGTACATCACACAGGTTGATGGTGTACATGCACTGATTGGAGGAGAACAATGCATACAGTCAGATTTCATGTCGACATAGTGATGCATAGGGACTTATGTACACGGTAGCTTTGCCACATCAGAAGCCGCTCCCAGAGTGGCGATGTACACAGCTGAGTACAGTCACCATGCCAGATAGTGTGGAGGTACAGGTGGTCGTGCGGGGGGGGGGAGGGGGGTGTGGGCGGCGGATCAGGGCAGGCGGTGGGACGATGATAGTGACATGGCAGACTAAGCAGAAGCAGGCATCCTGGTATGAGGCCTGCATATGCAACCGTTACAGAGAGCAACTCACATGAGGTTGGTTACTGGTGACCAGCTCGTCAAAATGGCTGTACAGCCTGCCTGCCATCTCTGAGTTGCTTCCATGCCAAGGAAGCAGCTGGGCCAAGCCATCAATGGCAGCTGTTTGGACTGCGCTATCACTGTCTTCAGACAACCTCCGTAATGTCGGCAGCACTTGCTGCATCACCTGTCATGCCAAAATGTATACTTTGTCTGTTCAGCGCCATTGCACGTGGCCAAAGGCAAAGTTGATTTCAATGCTGTGAATACACAACTTTGCTTTGGAGCAACACCATGGCCTTCTTCAATTGGTTGCCTGGTCATGCAGGTGTCGACAAAGCGTGCTGCAGCTCCTGCATGTGCCGCTTGCTGGCAGAAAGAGAACAAACTCAGGAACAACTGACGTGTTTGGGCATTCTACGACAAGTGCATCACAAGATGTCCGTTGACAGGACTCTGTGGACAAGCTTGCTGTTGCATCACAAGCTGTGCAGAGATGTCTGCTGTGCTCGGCTTGAAAGTGCGAAGCTCCTGACCATGATGTGATAGTACATCTGTCTGACATCACATCTTGCAGGCCTTCATTTCAGCATGACCACTTCACAGCTTTTCACTACATCTGTGACAATATGAATATCGCAGCTGTTGGTGTGAGTTGATCAATCCTGTTAGATGGCTCAAGGTCACAGGCTTCTTCTGGGAGTCATGCTGCATTGTGGTAAGGGGGTGCAGGGCACCTGTTGACGGGGCAGGCATGGTGTAAGGGCAGTTGCACAGGCCACAGCACAGCGCCGCACTGCTGCAGTGTCATCAGCCTGCAAAGCCTTCATGACACTACTGACCGCAGCCTGCACCTCCTGGAAGGCGCATGCAAACCTGACGGCTGCACTCACCTCCTGCACGCATCACACCAAGTGCCGCTTCTCACAGTAGCATTGTTATTGATATGTTGGACAGTCAGGTACAAATAGGTGTGGGCAGCTGCAACATGCATTAGATGTGAGCAATTGCAACAAGCAGCAGCCTCATGACCACACAATTGACCTGGCATCTTGCACAAGATGCAGATGAACAGCCGCCCCCTCCCCTCCCCTCCCCCTGCTGCCCCCAAGATAAGTTACATGTTGCTGTTGCGTTCCACAAGCTGTCAGAGCTGCGGAATGGCTACTGTCGTCTGCCACATCAGCGTACGTTCAGCAAGAGGCCAAGTTAAGTGGTACCACAGCCAATCAGCATGTGCTGACAATGTAATCACATCACTATCACATCTTTGGGAGAGACGCTGAACAGTAACTGCCAGGGATTTGCAACTCAGCTTTGATTGAAGGCTCAGCTACTCCTATAGCAGGGTGCAGTTAGGTATATGAATATGACTGAGGCCGCACCTGTATGTGCTGCACTACCACATAGAGCTGGCTTCCCCACTGGCTCCATCTGCTGCAAGCCTTTGCAGGAAGTCTTCCAGTGCCCGGCCCTCAAGCTTGGCATAGGGCAGCACAGCGCTCAACAGGATGGGAAGAACAGTCAGCCTCCCAACTCTCTGGGCTTCTGCAGTTGAGCACTGCTGCTTGCTGATCAACTGCACAGGACAGTATCCTGCTAAAGACTGGTCATTACATAAAGTGCATTTGGTCATGTCATAGTTGCTTATAGCGTGATGCAAGAACTCACTGAGATGGCAGATTGTAGTGAGTCTGACCTTTCTGCTAGTTGTACTGAGTGTAGTCATTTCATCGCTTGCAGTGATATCAATAAAGCACAGCAGAGAGTGCCTTGCGGAAGGTAGATTGAGACCCATCGAGAGTGCTGCATACACATATGCTTGCAGGCTACCACTGCCCCCAGCGGTATTTACGTTTTGCTTGTGGTAGCCTGCAAGGACAGCCATGATGATCCAACTGCAAGCAAAAGGTGGGTACTAACCTGTGCAAGGTGCTCAGCCTCACTGCTGGATGGCTCCTGCTGTGGACAGCTGCACTGGCCAGGAATATAGGTCGAACAACATCTGCTGTGAAGCTCTGGCCAAAGCTCAGGCAGGTAGCTTTGAACGCTGCAGAGAATCGCCGCCTACGTGTGCAATTGCACCCCATAGTGGCGTCTTGGGGGCAGTGTAAGGGTATGACTCACGGTATGACTCACAAATGCAGCAGTGGATGCTGGAGCAGGTTATGTCTGAGTGAGATGGTGCCACAAAGAATGAGAAATGGAGTGTGGACGTAGAAAGCGTCAAGGTTCTTGTGCATGTGGTTGTATGATGCCCAGTGACTTGATGCAGGGTGCGCAGCGCATCTCTAATGCTCTCTGGCTTGACGCAGATGGATCTTTACTGTGAGCTATCAGGATACGCAACAGTATACGGCATGCCATAGCATGGTTCGCTGCAGACGATGCCATGTCCTGATGGTCCACAGTACTGACTTGTCCACTTCAAGCAAGAAAGCCCCAGAGCATGCTGCGGCACAATCTCACTTTACACAGCCAGCAAAGGCAATAAGCGAGACTGACACATGGCGGTGGTTTCTTCAGAGACCCAGAGGGTTGCATCCTGTCTTGCTGAGTTTGTGCAACAACAAGAAACATTGCCTATTGGCCTCCAGTTGGCTCTCAGGCTCGAGATTAATATTCAGCTAGGCAAGAAAACAAACAACTGCAAACTGGAACAAACATATAGCACATATACAGATGGACAAAAAGGAAAGGCAGGCAGGCGGACAGACAGACAGACAGAGAATGCAACAAAAAAACGAGCGAGCCTGGTACCGGAGGGCTTCTGTCTCAGTGTGGGGGCCGACCATGCGCACAGCCCCTACGAGTGCAGGCAGCGCCTCGCTTGCAACCCACTCCATCACCGCCCACTCCCTGTGCTGCTCAGCTGATGCCCAGGCTCCAAAGGCCGCCGCCCCTGACATGCCCTCACCATCCCTTGCTTGAGCAAGAAGTGCCTAGATTCTGATCTTGTGCTTGCGCACCATCAGATGTGCCAGATTTACACAAGTCTCTGGTGCCTTCTTGTGTGCTTGTAGCTGCTGGGCTGCTGCGGCTCTGCCTGCAAAGGGTGGACATCCACTGCTTGCTGAATTGGTGAGGTCTCAGTCTGGCCCTTGGGCAGCACCACATGGGACATCTGCTGCTGCTGCTGCTGCTGCTGTTGTGTGTGTACATGACTAGCCCCAGAGTCGCCGGCTGGTTGCAAAGTCACACTGGGTGATGGTGGTGGCTTACCAGCTGCAGAGGCAGATGCTGTCATGTACTCTAGGTTGCCCTGCGTCAGGGAAGAGCCGCTGCTGGCAGGCGCCCTCACCTCTTCATCTTCTTCTGGCATGCTGTGTGCTGTGGACATGCGCATGGAGGTGTCTGCTGCAGAGCTGCTGCAAGGAGAGTCTGGTATGGAAGCCGGAACCAATGGCAGTGCATGTGTGGGTAGGTCTAGGCACACCTCCTCATCTGCACAGACCGGATGCTTGAGTTGCTACTCTGAAAACCTCATTGCCCGCTTGCTTGCAGGCAGTTATCAAGCCCTGAATTGGTCTTGAAGCAAGTGGCGGGCAGTGAACATGCACATTACATGTTAGACGAGAGATCCTGTGCTGTGGAGGCAGGATTTGCACAAATGCAACAATTCTCAACCTCCAGTGACATTCGCACACAACCAATCAATGGGCTTACAAACCAGGCTGGATCAGCACATGCAGGCACGATTGCGATTGCAAGTCCTGCCTTGAACATCGAGTACCATGTTTCAAGGGCAGCAGTACTTCAGCAGGACATCTGCTCAAGGAAGAAGAGATCAGCAAAGTGGTGCACTGATAGAATCTGAGCAGGAAGGGACCACATAGCTAACAAGACCGTGTGTCCTTGCCAAGATGCAGTGGCAAGCACCAAAGTGACTGGCTATGTTGCTAGCTAAGCTTGAAGGTCAGCAGTGAGGCAGGGCAAAGCCCCAGGAGGATGTGCAGTTTTGAGAGGCTAATAAGACCTGCCATATTGTCTGCTGAGAAACACTGTGCTCACAGTTCTGGTTCAACGTCTGCCAGGACAATGACCTGTGACCCAAGGGCCAGACATGGAAAGGCAACGTTGTAGTTAGCATCACAGCGCGGGAGTATAGCAAGGGCCAACACAGGATGCTACATGCATGGTGCTTACCTTCAGAGTGAAACACACGCCCAACATTCAGCACAGCTGCAGCTTCCCGCCTGATAGTTGCAGCCAGGGCATCATGGTTGGAGTTGGTGCCAGGCACAGGTTCAGCGGTGGCATGGCCCCCTGCCCAGGGGGGGGCAGTATGCAGAGCTGCTTGCCGCAGATTGGGCAGCAGGCTGGTGTATAAGCGCAGCAGGATCTGAACCTGCCAGCCCACACACATGGCATGAGGAGGCAGAGTCTGTATGGTTGTTCGTTGGTATCAGCTTGAAGTGACTTGCAACGTCTTTGGTAGAGGTATGTAGACAGCGAATGGATGCAGACGGTATCATATTTATCTACATGTATGCAGGTGACTAGACCTGCATCTCAATCAACAACATGCTGTAAACGGAGGAGGAGGTCTTGATTGTGTTGCATGGCATAAAGCGCTGCAGCAAGGCAGCAGTGCATAAGCAGCACCACACCATACCACAGCACTCTGGGCATTGTCACCTGAACCATGCTCCTGTGGGTGTACAGTGTATATGTGCACTGCACATGACCTTTGGTTGCACTTGGTGCGGCAATCCCAAAGCTGTACGCAAGCCCAGCTGCTGCGGCGTCCACAACAGCCACAACATTGCATGGACCCTTCCCAGCTCATGATGAGCAAGAAGTGTGCAGTGAAAGGTCTGTCCCTACAAGGACAGCAATCTGGACTGCAGACTCTCACCTGGCGTTGCTGGGTGGTCATTGACTGCCCTCAGCTCTGCCTGGCCCTCCTGCAAAGCCGCTTCCTGTGTGCCTGCCAGGAAAGGACACCTGCAAGTAGACAGACACTGCTTACTCTGAATCAGAAGCTAGATACTGCTGGCTGAGTCAACATCATGCATGGCAATGTGTTGGCCCTGAAGGGCCGTGACAGACATGCCTTGCAGGTTGTGGTGATCAATCATGGCTGAGTGGCTGCCAGAAAACACTGTGCACAAGTTTCAGCAAGTGCTGGGTGAGCTTGCTCACAAGGTGCACAGCCTGAAGGCAAATGCAAAGCATTTCACATATGTGTGCTGCATAGCAAAGGCAGGCGTCATGAGTTGCGACTTTGAGCAACTGTGTGTGATAGGTACACAGCAGATGCTTCTGATCAAGAGTTGACAGACTGGAGGGAAAGTGACCTCTCAACTGAGGCTCTGATGTCTGTCAAGATGGCTGGCAGTAGTGCAGTGTACAGCAGGTCTGTGTCCGCCATCCAAGCTAGCAGTGCAGGCAACAGCTGCTCAAAGGCTGTGTCAACCACATCTTGCGAAGGGTCCTTGGCCAGCTGTAACATCAAAGTTTGCACCTGTAGATAGGTGGGTATCATCAGCAGCTGCAGCCTGTGCATTGCCCATGAGCTTGGCGCAGAAGGCAACTGCTGAGACCTGTTGCAACAGAGCATGCTGCAAGGAAACTGAACTGAATCTCACGTCATGCCACAACTGAAGGGCACTAGTCACTGAGTGCAATTGGTACACAGGAATGGTTCATGTTGGCAGTGCCCTGAAACAGCGCCCTTGAGATGCAGTGTTCTAGCAAAACAACCCACAGGGGTGTCTTGACTGATATCTGCAGTGCACTTCAGCAGCAATCTTGGTTCACAGTGCCCCACAGGGATGTCCACAGTGATGAGACAGGCGCTTACAGCCTGAAACTTGTGCAGATCTGGCAAGAGGGGCAGCAAGTGAGCCAAAGCCTCCGCCATGCCTCGACGAACTATGGCGTCGCTATCTGTAGCCATCTGCTGAAGGATGGACAGGATGAGGGATGCTCGCATCTCTGAGGCGACATGTGGCGCCAGAGCGCTGCAAGCCTCAGCCACTAAGGCCCGCCGCTCAGCATGCCTATGATTCACCTGCCACCAAGCGATGCCGCTAAGCCTCTATAGGAGAATAGTTGCAACAGCAGTAAAGACCTCCGTTTTGGCAGCACATGTACATAGAGTCATTGAATACTGTTTCAAAGAACAGGTGTTCTCCAGTAGCAGGTCAGATAGAGGCACACCACACATATGTTTAGTGTTGCAATTACTGGCTTTCCGGTGAGTATGTGTAGAGATGTAGCATATATATAGCGCAATTGCTGTGTGTTTTTACGTTGGCATGCTGCACAGCGTCTGAAAGGTATTGATGCTTAGTCATCCAACAGTATCGCCCTCTTTATTTTTTGTTAGTAAGGGTGTTATACGATCGCCATAAAACTGGTATTTTACAAGATTACGCCATACCTGTTCCCAGCATTGTGGCAGCAGCTCTTCAGCTGTGCGGCTTGGCCCAATGCGGGCAGCAAGGTCTGCACAGCTGTCTGCAATGAGGTGCCGTTGGCCGGAGGTCGGCTTCTTCACCAGGTTGAACAAGGCAAAGGTCAGCTTGTCCCTTGTGGCTGCATTCCTGTGCTCCTCTATGACTGCTAGGAAGATTGGCACCACATCTGCAGCCATCACAGCTGCTTACAACATACATCAAGCCTTTTGCCAAAGGTGCAAACATAGTATAAAACTTAGGGACTGCAGATGGTGTACAGTAAATGCATTGCCAGCAGAGCATGCGAAAGAACCATTGTATGACCTGTGTTGCCTGCTGCACTCAAAAGGATGCCAAGAGTTGTACAGTCTCACAAGCTTCTCTGCACTCAAGAGGATGTTATGAGATGTATACTCCCACAAGCAGACAGGCACCACTTTGTTGCAGCAAGAACATGTCAAATGCTCTGTTGGCAAAGACAGTGGTATTGTCAGGGCAAACTAGTACCGTGAGCATGCATGTGGCCCCGCAACATGCAGACTGATGTGGGGCATGGCATGAAGACCTGAGCCAGCTTAGCTGACAATATAACAAATGGGAGTATGGTGCAGGTGTCTCTCACCATCCCGCTTGTTGATAAGCATGTTTGGCACAATCTTGGGCAGCTGCTCTGCAACAACTCTGAGAGCAGCCTCAGCTCCCAGCAGTCTTGGCCCAGCACCATCACCATTTGCCAGCTTCTGTTTGGTAGCTTCATCCACCTGCTTGTTCACAGCAGTCATCAGGTATAGTAATATCAAGCAAGATAGCTGTCCATGCAGTGCTAATCAGGACAAACAAACGACACCGCAAGTCTTTGCGTGCTGGCAACTATGTCCCAAGACCCTCGCTGCTGATTGGCTAGCATTGCTGCTTTTGATGCCATTCTGAGCCATATAGTGCAATCAGTCAGTCAGGCATAAGCACCAATTGTCTACTTGGGTACTACAGTAAAGGAAAGAGGCTTATCAGAGCATCAGTCATAGCAATGGAGCAAACTGAACATTTTACTGAATAGTAACATTCTACTGAAACCTGCTGGCAAAGCCGCAACATCAAACGAGCAGGCTCTATTGACACTTGATCAGAGTTGTGCTCAGTACCAAGTGACAAGCACTAACTCCAATCCAACTGTGACTTTGTCGCTGCAGTTTCCCAATCATTGCTGCAGCTCAACAAGTGTACCTCAGATATCTGTTCAGAGGAGTCCTTGCAAGCAGAAGCTTCCGCTTGCTGAGTCACAAGGTCTAGCTGACTCTGCAGATACTCCATATCTGCTCTCAGCCGAGCCTTCTCCTTGGTCATGGCATCTAAAGCATCCTACAGCACTGGAAGCAGCCAGGATCTGCATGTACAGCCTCCAGAACAGAGCGTGTACAGTGTAGGCCAGCCTAAGTGTATGCGCATGTGTTTCTGCATGTGAGTATCTATGCAAGGCTAATAGCTTTATCTGTATGGGTACAGTTGCTATGTATGCACAAGATGCTCTGTATGTATGAGCTGTTGAAGGCTGGCTTTCAAGCACTGCATGACAAGTGGTGAGTGTTGTATCAGCCACTTGCCATGCATTATATGCAAGCCAGCCTTCAACAGCGCGCATGTAAGGAGCACGCTGTGGATACACAGCAATGTAGCATACGGGGAGAATGTGATGCATGCAAGAGGGCTCAGCAAAAACCAAAGGGTGGTTCTGAAAGCACTGGGATCAGGTGTTTGTTTTGCATGTGCTGACATTGTTGCAAGGATGCTGATTGTGCTTCAATTGTCAGTGCACAATGCGTAGGATAGGCAGGAAGTGCTGGCTGTGCATGAGTATCATGTTTACCACACTCGTTCGAAGCTGTACACAAGGCCAGTGGGGCAACACAGGGCCTGGGCAATAACAAAGCAAGGATGTAAGGGGGAAGAGGGGTGGGGGAGGGAGGGGAGACTGCTCAATGTGAGGCCAAGGAGAGGGGTACAGGGTATAAGGCGGCACCTGCAGCGCTGTGGCCCTTGCTTCAGCGCCTGCAGCCTGGTGTTTGGCCTCCCACTGGAGTACTTCAGCAGCCTGTAGTGGCCAACAAAAGAACAGTGTGATACTTGCAATGAAGCAGTTTACCATGCATGGCAAAGATTGCACGCAGCAAAATTGAAGACAGCAAAAGCAGTATGTAAGCAGGCAAATGCTGCCAAGTTTATGCAAATGTACCAGCTCATGTCAGCTTCTGAAGCAAGTCACCTCTGTGGCCTCAGCAGCTGCAAGTTTTTGGTTGTTACCCTGGAACATCTGAAACAGTGTGGGACCAGTGGGGGGTAGGGTGGCGGGTATGCTGCTGCCCCCTTCCTCTGAAAAGGTAAGTGCGGTCAGCTTGTAGCCCTGAGATGTCAGGTAGGCTCTCACAGCCCCATTCAAGACGGATTTGTTTCTGCAAAGTTGGAGGCATTCAGCTGCAGAGATGTGCACCCTAGGGAAAAAGCCATCATATACGTGCTTGGGTGTGCAGGTGCTGCTTGCCACTGTTTTATATTGCTCTTGGGCCTGTTCCAACTTGTCTGACTGCACAAACAGAGCTGTGCTATGCACGGTAGCAGTACTTGTACACAGACAACAGTGGTGTTGGGCTGTGAGCATACCTGAGGGATAGTGTGTCTTGTGCAACCATGCCCTCTGATGCTGCAAGGTTGGTTGCATCTTTAGCCTGAGTCGAAGGCCCCAAAGCTGTTGTGTCTGCACTTGACTTGACTGTGCTGGATGTATCAAAATTGGCAGCACCTTCCCTCTGGGCCTGCAAAGTTGTGTCGTGCTATTGCATTCAGGTGATTTCTGTGACAGGAATGTGACAGATCTCCATAATAATGTACACAACCTACAGTAGAAGAAGGTATAAATGCATGCGCTTGAGGCAGCACATAACATATGGTGGCTGCAGGGGGACTGACAATCACACCTCTGCTAGGTCCTCCTTTGCAACTCTGAGCTCATATTCAAGCACTCCTAGTCTCTCTTCACGCTTGCGAGCCAGCTGCTGGATATTGATTGCTGCACCAGAGCTTGGTCATGTTAGGCTATTTTTATATTGTATGTGTAGAGCAGCTGCTGCCAATGTAGCAGGAGACTTCAGATAAGAACCTTCGTTTGGGTCAAACTTTGCCACTGCCTCAGCAGGAAATTTTGCTTGATCACTAAAGAAGTGCTGCAAAGACTCAACGTCATCCTCGTCGCCAGCCTCTTGGGCTTCCACAAGGAGCTCTAGCGCTGTCAAGAGATAATTGTGAGCTAGGAGATACTGCACCACCTGCGGATGGTGGTTTACACGTGCTGGCACATGGCTGCTATGCGTGCAGGTACGACGATTCGTTGCTCACAGTTTCAAGGGTACCTGGTCTGGACGAGCAGCAACTACGCCTGAAAGGCTTTCGCTCGGAAGCTTAGGCACCAGTGACATGGCATTGACCTCCACGGCAGAAAGCTGACTTATTTGGAGAACGCGTCTGATTTGCACGCTTCTTGGTGCTGGCTTAGTAACAATGAGGTGGCAACAGATGCTTTACGGTGGCTAAGCTTTTCGGGCTGAGCTTCCTCACGGTCATCCCTTGTGCAAGGATTCCTGCAAAAGGTGTAAAGGGTTGACCGGCGCATGTTCGCACTCGCTTTTGGCGCGATGTGTGCGTGTGTTTCTTAGTATGTGCAGGGACTTCCCCCAGACAAGAACATCAAGCTAAACGGGGATTGTCGCCGCTGGTGTGCGAGCTACGTGATAGCAATCACCTGGTATAGAAAGTGATCTCACAGCAATCCCAGGTTGTGAGCAAGTCGTAGCACATACTGGGGTCGAAGAATTACCGTGCGGAGTGTTTACTGGGGCATGAGCCACCAACAGGGCGGTAGCAATGCGATACACCTCACGGCGATCAGGATCCTGACATGATTGATCAGCATATGCCCAGCCAGAGAGAGTCTGACCGTATAGAGGATTCCAAGGTGCCAATCTGTGTAGAGATCTGTTTGACACCCACGAGCACAGCTTTTCCAGATGATATCAAAAGAGCAGTAGAGCAATACCTTAGCACCAAGTCCCTTTGGTACCGAGAAGGGCCTATCCCACTGCCAAGCAAGGAAGCTGCAGAGACATACCTTGACAAAAATGTCAGCTCCCTTACAGTCACAGACCTGGGCCAGGCCATCAGCACCGACTCAGTCCCCTTGGGCAGCATGCTGCTTTTCTGGCAGGTGCAGCTGTCTCTTGTAGTGTATCAACTGAATGAGGAAGAAGTGGCTGAGGATGATGAAGGCGAGGATAACGTGGCCTCCTACAGGCGAGCACAAGCCTGAACTGAATGTCTCTGTGGCTGATATCAGCCAGCATACTTCTGCACAGAAGGCAGACAAAGAGCAGTGTGCTGTAGACCGTCTTTCAGCTAGCTCACTAAGCTAATTGCCATGCACTGCTTTGATTTCACAGCTTATCACAGAAATGAGATGAAGCATGCAGTCCACAATGTGCCCTGTGATTCAGGCAGGTCACTATAACAGCTTCATGTCTGTACTGCAGAGAGTGGCAGCTGCCATCACGCCAGTTCCATGGCTTGTGGGAAAGCCTAGTGTTTGACACGCAGATCAAGCTGCGTTTGTTGCAATATGCCTCGAGTGCTCTGCTGTTTGCTGACAGACATGTCAATAATCAGCTCATCAGCTGGAATCGGGTTGTCTTGCTTCATGGGCCCCCAGGAACAGGCAAAACATCTCTCTGCAAGGCTCTGGCTCAGAAGCTCAGCATTCACTTTGGTGGCAGGTACTGTTTGCCAGTCTGTGTTTGAGCACATGTCTTCACAACCTCATGCATTCACCATGACAGAGAAACAATGGGTGTGGCTTGCTTAGGTACTCACAAGGCCAACTGATTGAGGTGAATGCCCACAGTCTATTCAGCAAATGGTTCAGCGAGAGCGGGAAACTTGTGTCGCGGCTGTTTGCCAAAATACAGGTAGGCCAGACGCCAGCAATAACATAAAGCATTGTTGATTCCTGGTTGTTTATGCAAGGGTACAGACCGTTTTACAGAAGTTATGTGTGAAGACTCTACACCCACAGCAACCTTGTCTTACAGGAGATGATTGACGAGGAAGACAGCTTAGTTTTTGTCCTCATAGATGAAGTGGAGAGCCTCACATCTGCCAGGAAAGCGGCTGTATCAGGCTCCGAGCCTGTGGATGCAATCCGAGCTGTCAATGCTCTTCTGACACAGTTGGATGGACTCAAAGCACACCCAAATGTTATGGTGTTGACCACGAGCAACATTACAGAGGCAATTGACCTGGCATTTGTTGACCGGGCTGACATCAAAGCATACATTGGCCCACCCCCGACGCATGCTAGGTATGAGATCTTGCGTACATGCATAGAGGAACTCCGGCGTGTTGGCATCATTGCAGACGCATGTCTGCCAGTAAGATACCATGAGATCAGCAGCGACAGAAGAGCCAGCACCTGCATGGATGAAGCAGAGGCAGCTGAGCAGAACATCAGCCGAGCCTTGTTGAAAGCAGCTGTGGCAACTGAGGGTTTCAGTGGGAGAGCTCTAAGGAAACTACCTTTTCTTGCACACGCTACATCGCTTCAATTGGGTAGCAACTGTAGCTCTTTGCACTTTATTGCAGCATTGGAAAGAGCAGCTTGCATGGAAGGGCAGGACCGTGCATCCCTGTCAGCTGCACCTGGTCATGTTGGCATGCAGAATGGACACAAGTAATGCAGTTTTGCATGTTGAAGATCCAATACCGGTATCTATGAAGGAGCAAGACATTGGATTATGGTATTGACACTTTATTTGCAACTTTCCGTTGCAATACAAACTATCCTGGTAGGTGGAATGAATGCACATAACCTTACATAAGCATTTCAAAACAACACAACGAAGTATCTGCTCCTAGAGGCACAATTGCCTACATGGCCAGATCATATTTGTCAAATTGTCAGCTAGCATTGCAACCTAGCCAAACCCAGTGCTGTGGATAATATTCCGCATTGCTCAGATAGGCAAGTACATGACTGCGACACCAAAGCAAAGCATGCCACACATGTGCATAGACCCACAGAGTCTGCAAACTTACAATGTATGATGCAAAGGAGTTCTATGGTACAGATCATCAATACTTAGTAGTGCCAGAAAGTGTTGTACAACCGTGGGCTGTGGTGTGGTATACACAGGAACATAGTGGCACACAACATCAAAGCGTACTGATATCATGAGGTAGAGGATGTCAGCATGACATGGCATTAATCTCAGCAATATTGCTGAGGTGCCTGCTTGCCATGAAATACATAAATTGTAGCCACTTCAGACAGACAAACTTCCTCCAGGGCAGCCGTCACAGGTCAGCTGCCTGGTGAACCAAATGCCATCGTATCTGCCACCCAGCCGCTTGACCATGAGAAACTCAAACACACCTTCTTCACTGCCTTTGTGGCCCTTCACCCATACCCTCTGCTTCCACTGCAATTCAGAAATCTACATGCGGCATACATGACACGTCACATACTTTTTGGGACTCGCTTGCCAAGCGACACTGCATTGACTCTTGAGCATGCAGCTTGCAAGCACTATGCATTTTACCTGGAGTGAGCTCAGTGTAGCATGATGCACATGGCTCAACAACACACTGTAATGTGGCGTGTGGAATACGCGCCTAAAGCGTTCAAACTGCCCAAGATCTCTGTTGACTCTGCAGACCAAGCAGAGTCAAGAGATCGTGGACAATGTAGACCAGGCATTGATATCCTCTTATCTTGCTAAGCAGTGCCCAACAAGAGTTCAGTGTTTCATACAACGCATTGGTAGACAAAAATAGAGCGCACCCAAAATAGCAGCATCTGGCGAAGGGATCAAAGTCAGCAAAACGATAAAGCACTTCAACACCGTGGTCACGTGAGGGTTCATTGTTGCATTGCAGGGCCTGAAACACCGTGAGCCAGGTTGCTCAGCCCTAGTGGTAAATGAGTATGCTCAGCGTGCGCCTCACCCGAAGCTGCATATCAACCGCCTCTTCTATTGACAACTCGAAAGCAGGCCCGATCTCCCAGTCCGACCGCTTTCTTGGGCGGATAGGGAAGCTCTCGCCGAAACTGGATAGTCGAACTTTGCATACTTGTTTCCTGCTCGATCTGCGTGTTAAGCTTCGCGAGGGGCTGCGCCAATCAAAAGGAGACTGCTGACGGCATCCACAAAGGGCTGATTTGTTGTAGATTGCGGGCAGAAACATCACACGCCGGTGTGTGCGAAATGGGTTAAATGCAGCAACGTTTGAAGCACAAGTTCCAGCACCGTAACTTGTCGTAACGTAACGTGACGGGAGCGTACTTGACGCAAAAACTACCGGAGTCTGGTCATGACTTCAGTCATCACGATTCAAGCCATCATTCTTCATCACACAGCGACCACTCCGGCGGACACTTTGACTCTGGCCATAACATAAGTGACTAGTTTTAGAGGCGCTTGTTGAGAGCCTTGTCCAACATTGAGAGCTGGTCGACAGTTGCTAGTGAAACTAGCGTTTTGTGTGGACCCAGCACCAAGTCTTTGCTGGTGTCTTCGGTCTCGATTGTGAACATAGGGCGCCCATTCAGCACATGCTTTTCAACATTTGAAAGCGGCCGTTTCTTCTTGGCTAGCATCAAAAAGTCATCATGAACATACATCACAGAATCGTCATCATATTTTGAGCAGATCTTGCTTATCTTCTTAAGAAGCTTCTCATCTGCCATTGTAATGTCTGTCTCAAAATGTTTCAGGTGCATCTGTCCGATTTACGAGCGCTTGCAGACAGGTCAAGTCTATGATTTGCTTTTCATGTCGCATGGCATTTCGGATGTGGGCTGCCTGCTGCAAGACACCATCCTCCACATGTAGCACTGTGTCACCGCTAATTGGAAAACATGCCATCAGGCTTTTGTGTCCATTTTCTTTTTTTAGTTTGAAGCTTTGAATGCTTTTGTCAATGCCATCTAAATCTAAGTCTGATTCACTCATGATGTATGGGTATTTTATGGTTTACTCTTTATATGTGTTTGCGCATCAAACTTTCATAAGGCACCTCATTTGTCAGGATGACCCAAAAGACATTGTACCATCTATTGATCATACTTGCTTTTGCACTAGGAACCAAAATATTGCCTCCAAACCTAACTGCCGGCGAAAAGGAGCAAGTACGCAAGCTTTGTCTAGCTTGAAAGTGGCCTTTTGAATCTGGATGAATTCATCAACTCGTAACTCATAGACTATTATCTGGCCAGTCACAGGATCTACAACCCAGTAGTATGGAATCTGAGAAACTTGATAATGATTATCAAGTTCAAAAATTATCTTTGAACTTGTCACCACCTGGTAAATCAACTGCTTTGTTGCTTGGCAAAAGGATTTCACAAACCCAATCAGGGCGCTGCTCTACTTTGCTTGCTGCAAGATTCAACTTTATGGGCTTGCGCCATCAATGCAATGTCTGGTTGCCAACTGCTGCCAGATGGTTGCTTCACATGGGTCTCTGTCAAAATCAACCAATCCTTTTCAACAAATATACTGTGTGATAAGCTGAACTGGGCGTGTTGATGCCCCACACCAGCTCTTGCTTGCACCAAAACCCTGCCCTGACTGACCTCTACTTTGAGTCCCAGGTTATCCCCAACATCTTGCATCAGATCTACCAAGTTGTTGTGCTCAACTTCAGGAAAAGGCTGGAGCAAAGTGTTGACCAATGCTTGTGAAGTTGCGATGCACACTTGACGATAGTCATCACTTGCACTGAAAACATCAGATGAAGCCCCAGCACAAAGGAATCTCTGAAAAGGGATGCGACGAAGCCTTCTTCCTCCAGCTAAGGGCTGGCAGCTTCTTTGGCTAATTGCTGTCAGGTTTTGTAGACGCAATCCAGGCAATATTTGGCTGATACCGTGCAACGCAAACGGTACTGAGTGGTCTTTCGCGAACAGAGCATTTTGCAGCATCTTGACTGCACCGAAGACTTTTGTGCAGGTTGACCAGTCGCACCCAAACGCTCATCGATTTTTGCGGCCGACACGTAGGGCTCAGATGTTGTTGACGCTTGGCTCTGGAGAGATATCCCAGAATAAGTTCTTGAGGATGCAGGCATCCTTTATGATTTTGAGAGGACTCGGAAGCAACGCCGGGATGAAGGTGCTCACTGCCTGCCGGACACCGGAACAGACATCTTGGCAATCAAGACCGACCAACCTCATCTCTTGCTTCAAGCCAAATTACTAGAAGCGCATCATAGTTTGACTGGATATATCACGACTCCTTTGAAGGCACCCTTCCCGTCGTTACGTAAGTTGAGCCATGTGCATTGCACTGTGAATTCCTGTCGCTGGATCGGCCGGACATTTTATCCGATATGAAGCAGCCACTAAATGTCGACGGCAATAAAGCAATGCTTCAAGGTCAATTGTTCACCGGTGAAATTTGTGTCAACACGGTGGCACTCAGACGAGATGGGTAGTCTTCATGCTGAAGCTTCAGGACTCAAAGTCTCTGCCGCGCTCAGCTGCAGACACACTAGTTCAGCAGATCAGTGAAGTTGCGCCTCACTGTCCTGCCGTCCCGAGAGGCAAGAACAAGACGGCACCGCAAGGTTGGATGAAATGCACGCTGGACAGAGTTGCTCGCAATGTTGGCGAGGTCGGACGTACCCGTGCTGAGCAGCAAAACAGCTTTGTCGCGGAGTTTAGTTGACAGGAACCTGCAGGACCAGACGGACGCCGTGTGCCACACCTGATGAACGAGGCGTTCCGGAGGCGATACACCTGAGCTTGTTGTCTCCAGGGCTGGAGCCAATAGGCTTCGCTGTAGCAACCAACTGCTGGCATCAACTTGCATCAATGACATGAGTTGACAAAATGATGATGTTGTTGGATGCCTGCTTCTGATGGGTTGGGACAGTTCTACAATAGCAAGTGGAGCCCGTTCAATCATGTCTCCATTACTGGTGGAAACTCCTCCGCACAAAGACAAAAAAGATGTTCGGATGAACTTCAGTATCTGGTATCTACTTGGTATGTCTTGTCCTTTGCTCTCCCACTTTCCTCATATCGAGTCTGCAAATGTTGTCAGGTGCAAAACATGAGCTCAGGTGCAAAGCACTTGTCAACACATGGTGCTGCCATTTGCAAATCATTCGTAATTTAAAGGCAGCGCTTGATGATACTGCTACCCTTCCAGCACATTGTTGCAGCTGCTGCAGGCTTAGATGCAGCCCACATGAGACATTGAACTTTGTGTATTCATTGCATTTTTCTTGGGCCCCACGTACATAGGCGCATTTTGCAAGCCCGTAGATTCACATACAAGATGTGTCATGAACTGGCACTGTGTTGGTGCATGGAACTCACTGTAAGCAAACTTTGCTGCAGGGGAGGGCACCCCTCTGCTGGGTGATGTCTTTCAATTCATTGAGCTAGGCCTCAGCTTCACTCCAGGGCACGGCACCATGCTGGCTGTTGAGCCAGCAAGGATAACCCACAGCACAGCAGTCCCTCATGAAGTGTCAGCGCATTGGATCTGCAATCAGCCTACAGAGCTACGCACTGACAAAGGCTGTCGACGCACATGCAGATGTTAAAAAGCAGCAAGCCCTTATTCAGAGCCTTCAGCTAGAGCTGGTTCAGGCAAGAACTCAGCTGGGAACGAGGAAGAACGGCAAGTCAAAAGAAGCACTCACCACACAGCAGTCTAAGCTGCCATCAGCCAAGCAACGCAAAGCCCAGCGTACAGCAATGTAAGCAATGCTGCAAGGTCTGCTGCTGTGCTTAGCTTGTCAACTGGACACAAAGAGCTGTAAATGCATGAACAGGATGTACAAGAACAAACATGGTGTGCTGTGCAATGCAGTGAGCACGATTTGTCGTGTGAAACGGGCTTGGTCAGTGTCTCTGATCAGCCGTGTTTGTACCAGGGCACCTTGCACCTATAGCTTGTCTTGCAAGCCAATGCCTAGGCTAAAGGCTTAGAGATAGTTGTACACATAGTCTGTAGGGTTTGCACCTCTAGCTTGCCTTCTTGATTGTGCCTCAGACTGTGGGTGTCAAGCATTGTGATGTCTGGCTGTGGCACTCTTTGCCAGTTTACTATGTAGACTGTGTATGTGACATGACATGGTAAACTGCTGTTACTGGTTTCTCCAAAGTGCACACTTGGCCATCAGATTCTGATGCTGCTGAGCTCATGAGCACATCTCCACCAGCTCTAAGCTGACGTGCATATCAGTGTTTACCGCATGTGTTGTGCAGCAAATGCATGTTGGGGCGCTCATACTGGTTGGCAGGAGCTGACGTGAGTACCTCCAGTACATATGCTGGACTTGTGCCCTGACACATTTCCTGCTCACGACGCATGCAAAGTTGAGCATACCACTCACATTGCTACTTCATCCTTTGAAAATTACAGCGTTTGCATTACATCTGCCCAAGCATCAACTTGCGGATTTTTGTGCCAGTTTGCTGGCGTATTCAAGAGCTTGCTAAGCAAGCCTTGTGATGTGCATATGTTGGCAGTGGTCGCTAACTGGCTGTCATGCTACTTACCTGATAGGTGTTGTTGCTGTATACAAATCGTGTTACATATACACAAGCTTCACAAGTAAATGTTTAATTAGCATACAGTGCTCCCAAGCTTACAGACAGTTGCATGTTGCAATACTATCAGTCGAGATGCCTTGTGCATTATCCAGGAACACAGCAATGTTGCTATGGCGCAGCACTTTGAGATCAGGACAACAGGGTCTGCCTTGATAGATAATAAATATATTCTTGTTGCCGTTTTCCTGCTGCCAAGCAGCCTGACAAAAGCTCTATGATTTCTGTCCATCTGATGATAATACAAATTACTTCTCGACAGACCTGCTGGTTCCATTAATTGCAACCTATTGTCTAGCCACATCCCTGCAAAAGGGCTCAGTGTTCTCCTTGCAAGCTTCTCCTGATCTTCCAGAGCTTGGTGTTGCCTGTCGAGCTGGCCATGCTGGCCCAACAGACTTCTCAACCTGGCCAGCAGCACAGCAATGTTCAGCTGACTGTTCACACATCAGCACTAGTCAACACGCAAACTGCATCAGGGTCAATGCACATCAAGTAAGACAAAGCAGATGCTAAAAAGTAGCTTTCTATGCACACAGCAGCAGCCACTTGTTCATCCACACTGCGATGCATTCCCTGCTGCTGGCAAGCTGTGCACATCTCACCTGGTGACAAGTGACTTGACGTATTCTTTTTGTGCTGCCTCTGTATTGCTTTCACTTCTATTCAGGGAAATTACAGCAAGGTTGGCTCTGTCTTGGAGCACATCATCAGGCACAGCATCACCTGCAACACAATGCTCCACATATTGCAACAACATCTGGCGGATGTCACGATAAGATATAATGACAGTGATGGCATGATGCATGTGAAACAGGACGTTGAATAACACAACAACACACTTGCAATGGAAAACTCTCATGCACCTGTCAGGCAGAGTCACAGCATAACCTGTTCGCAAATTACAGAACAGTGTAGTATGTCAACAGACAGATGACAAGCTATCATCTGACGAAATATGTGTGGTGCAAGAGAGACACTTATGCTTATAGCGCTGATCACTTCTTGAATGTCTGGTGACACAGAAGGTCTGTCCCGTGAGGACTCACCTGGTTGCTGCGACACATCCACCTTTGTACAAAAGCTGTGCCAGTCTTCAGGCTTGAAGGCATCCGACGCAGTCAGGCCAGGCAGCTGCCATCGGTCTTCCTTACCATATCTCCGTGACCCACTCTGCATGCCACCTTGGGTTTGCTGCTGAGGCAACTCAAGCCCTTACAATTGCACAGCCTTGCAAGGTGCAGTGGTTGTCACAGTGCATGTGTAATGAGTATACTCCTACAAACTGGACGCTGCACAAAATGCCGATGTACTCATTGCAATTGAGCTCTGGCATGGGCATGCACATTGTGTCACAGTCACCCTGTATGCCATGCTGGCCAACCTTGATTGCTGTTCTTGCAGATGCAGCAGCCATCAGCACTACTTCACTTGATGACAGAGCTGATGACCCTGTGGGGACAGAACCAAAAGCGTCAGTGGCAGACATAACTCACCACATGTTGTTCCTGCATCCCTTCACCTTCAGCAGGAGTGTCAACCATTGCATGTGGCTCAAGGCTGTCAGCAGTAAGCAACGAGCCCTGAGCAGAGTTGTCAGGTGCTGAAGGTACTGTGCTAGCAGCTGCTGACAAATCTTGCCAATCTTGTGGCGGATGAATGGTGAGTGTTTCTGGCGCACCTGCAAAATATGTCACTTTGATTTGCTGCTCTTTGAAGGCATGCAAGTCCATCGTCCAGAGTTCTAATGACCAACCACAGTCAAGCTACTATGCCAGAAAGCAGGATCAAATTGGATTGGCAGTAGACATTTGAGTTTCTCATGAGTGTTAATGCCTATCGATGCTGGTTGGGTACTGACTCTGATGTGAGCTTATGACGCACATCCACCTGAAGCTGTCATGCCAGCTTACCGCAAAACATTCAGACATCTAAATTGACAGCTTAGTCACCTGCATCTTCATGATGAGATTCATCAAGCTCAGCCCTTCTAGTGGTGAGGGTCTCTGGGGTGGGCAGCTCACGGCTCATGCTGGCACTTCCTGCAAAGCTGCCTGGGGTGTAGTCATGGGTGCTGTAGGAAGGTGATGCAAGCGAGATGCCATTGGGAGTGAGCGGTGCAGGTTGGTGCTTGAGCGCTGCTGCAGCTGCTGCCTGGGCAGCCAGAGCCATAGATACAGAGCGTGCCATGGTGTGGCCAGTAGCACCTGCCCCGGGAGATGTATTTGTGCTCCTGCATGGCAGTGACAGGTGTGATTGCAACAGACCAGTGGGCATATCAAACAGCAAAAGCCTTATGTAGGTGATGTCTGAACGACCGAACTGCAGTCCCGGCCTTGACTGAGGTAGTTCCGGTAATCTGTAGCATGTACTGTCACACAGCAAAGACCATCAGGTGCCTGCTGGTTGCATACAGTACAATGTCTATAACGCATCACACAGCATTCAGTTGCTGCAGATAAGGATAAATGTCTTTGCACCAAAAGGAGTTGATATTTTCAGTATGCTTTTATAGGGTCTGAGCAGGCTGCTTTTAATGATTTTTTCAGTATGCTTTTATAGGGTCTGAGCAGGCTGCTTCAACAGAGCACATACCCTGCAAGGGACTTGCTGCCTGCCAGGGGGTTGTCAATGACAGTCTGGTACCAAGAGAGGTCTTTGGCCAGAGCTTCAGTAACAGCTCTCTCAGCAGCAAGCTCTGCTTCCAGTCTGGATGGAATGGGAACACTGGCATTTTGCTCAAACTGAGAAGGTTTTGGTTCAACCTCCTGTGCATCTGAGGGACCCCACGAGGCCTTGATGCTATCTGAGGGCTTTGCACTGTCTATAGGCACATTGATGACGCCAGACACTGATCCTCTCAGTATCGTCACCTTTGTGCCGTCATCTGATGAGCACAGTGGCTGAGGTCCTGCTGGTGTGACCTACACAAGACCACATGATGACTGATACCAATACATGTCAGTAGGACCACACTGCAACACATGACCTCACTGTCAGCAAAGCAACGGGCAACTTGCTCACAGCAGAATTGCACATTCAATTGCAATCACCTGCAGCCAAGTGCGCTGGAGATGCTGTACTGCCTTTGTAAGCTTGGCAGCTGGCTTGCGTGCAGTAACACGAGCTTGGATCTCGCCCTCACTCAGCTCCAACAACTCCTGCAAGCACCATTTGAGTGACGGCAGTGTGCACCATGTATCACAGCATTGGCATCACCTGGTTCCAGCAATATGTGCCAGAATATGCTGGCTGGCTCGTGTGCCAACACTCTCACATACCTGTCCAGCCATCCCCTCAAAGTTATATGCATGTTCGCCAGAACCTACGCTAGCTAGCCAATACTGTACCTCCACTGGTGTCCACCTCTGAACTTCGCCCTGCAAGTTCAAGACCACAGTGTCAACATGCGATGCATCTAGATCAGTGTAATAGTCACTCAAGCTTACCAGCTGCAGCTGACTGACTAGATGTCTGGCAGTGTGTTGAGATCCGCTGGCGCTTTGTTCAGCTTCACCCACAGCTTTTGTGGTCCCAAAGCAGGCGGAAAACAAGCTTTTCCCCATATATATTTCCGCTTTGGTCCTCTACTTATCGCCCATGCGGATATGGTGTGAAACGTTCAAGTTCGTGCGGTGCAGGCCTTGGGATTTTCGGTTGGTAACAGCGATGCCCACGATGGATCAGGAGTGTTCGCAGTTGGACTGATGCAGCAATTCAAATCAAATTGCGCCCTGAGCTGATGTGTCTCTTCTTCCATAGATCTCAATTTCCATAGAAGAAATGCAGAATCTCCTCATTTGCACATGTACACACCGTTTTGGAAGGGGCTGCATCTGCGTCTGGGTTGCACCCTATCAGACAAGTGCATTACGTTGTGACGCAGCCAAGGCACCATCCTAGAGCCGCTGCGTGGATGACTCAAGTTATGAATACACTACAAGAAGACATCAATTGTTGCACGCTGACAGAGAATACTACTTGGACGCCTTAAGCTTACTACTTTATGGTGCCTTACTCAGTGAGGCTGCCCGTATAATAATTCCAAAGGATCAAAAACAAAAAACCTTGATACAACTTGCACTAGTTCTTCTTACGATTTGGCCATGGCTTCCATGTTGACCAAATCCAGGCCGCATATACAACTACTAGTAGTACCCAGAAAACCTTGACGAACTTCAAACCAGCAGAAAGCATGTCATCTATAGAAAACACTACGTGGTAGTTTATGTGGTAGGACACATGCCAGCCTATAAGAAAGTGGATTGGCAATGGAGCTGTCTTGTACAGGCCTGCTGCAAAGGACCAAACAGCTGATGGATCAGGCAAGGTCATCTGCTGCGTGGCTTGTTGACCATGCATCACACTCCCATCTACCAACTGTGCTTGCACCTGCACAGACAATTGTTGCCGTTCAGAGCTACAAGCTGAAAAGCATGAGGCCCACGACATGCACACCAGATCTAGAAGTCCAGTATGGCATTCCCTGGACTTGCGCGGATGACAATTTTCAATGCAGTGCAGTACCTACAACAGCTGACCTGTTCAGAATGACCTGATGCCCCGACTTGCTTGGCCAGCTGAGCCGACATGGCCTGAGCTTGCCCAACCTGCTTGGCCAGCTGTTCTAGAACAGACTGAGCCTCCACCGCCAGTTGAATTGCCTACAAAGTCATGTGTACATATGTTCGCATCTTATCTACAGCACAATAATGATGATTCCATGTCTTATACCAACACACAGACACAACATTGTCTCATGGTGTCAAAGGCTTGGATGGCCTGAATTACAGTAGTATGAATAGCAGGAGCCACTTGCCAGATGTGTCTTGCTTGACTTTGCGCAACTCGCTGTTGTCTTTCCTTGAGCAAATGCCACATGTACCACATGGTAGTATCATGATGTCTACCGCCGTGTTTGGACCTCAACACTGTACATTGCTCAGCCTGTGTGAGTTTCTACTGTTAGTGAGGCTATACTATGATATGATATGTGTTGAAGTTTTGGTGCTGCAGGGTCTGCACCGACAACAACACACCCCTCTGATCAAGTTTGCATGTGCAATACTTGCAGCCTGATAGGGCTCCAACACTAGAGTGAAGTCATGACACGGTGCAAGTCTGCTTCTCAGCTCAGCAGCTTTTTTGCACGTAACAAACACTGCTTGATAACAATGAGATTGTACAAACCTGTGCATCAGCAGATGCTCTTTCCCCCACAGGCCTGTTGTCTTCTTTCCCATCAGGAGTGGACTTGTTGGCCCCTGTGGCCTGAGCAGCACTACTCAAAAGGGTCGAAGTGTGCCTGGTACCACCACCTCTGTAACTGGAACCCTCTTTGCCACCTCGTGTACGTGCGACATAGCCTGCAAATGCCTGAGGAGTGGAGCTATGCCAATGCACAGGCACTTGATGGCCCTGAACTTGTTTAGAGCGCCTTTTAAAAAGAACAATCACAGATTTGTAAGAAAGACGTGCAATTTAGCAGACCCAGCTTTGCGCGCGGCCAACAACTTCATTGGTGGGCATCAGCTGTTCCGATAGCATTCTCCGATAACGCCTGAAGTACTGTTGCCTTAGAAGAAGTATCGTACAGTATCATCAAAGGTATACAGTACGGTCAATGTATACCTTTGATGGTGTTTGTTGGCTACTTGTAGATATATATATCCAAATGCACAACTTGTCGACCATCTGGACGGGAATAGGTGACATGTGTACACCATGTGCTCGTATTCTTGATACCTTATCTGCTACCTTGTGATGTCATTGTTAAACGACTGATATCGTTGCAGTGAAATGGGAGGCCTGCCTGCGAAACTTGGGGCCGTAGGCGTTAGAAGTGCCCAATGGTTACTTGTAGATATATATATCCAAATGCACAACTTGTCGACCATCTGGATGGGAATAGGTGACCATGTGCTCCTATTCTTGGTACCTTATCTGGTACCTTGTGATGTCATTGGTAAACGACTGATATCGTTGCAGTAAAATGGGAGGCCTGCCTGCGAAACCTGGGGCCGTGGGCGTTAGAAGTGCCCAACATCACTTCCATAGCAACATCAAAAAGGTTTCTGCGGATTCTACGATGGAGATGACGAGGCTTGAACTCGCGACCTTCTGATTGCGAACCAGACGCTCTACCACTGAGCTACAACCCCAGCGGTGTCAAATTCAGCTCACGGATTACGGATTTTCATGGTGCGACAAGTCAGTCCCGCGAGTGTACATGTCTTTGCTCACCTGGATACTGGCGAAGCAGCCTAGATATGGTAGCGTCAGGCGCGCAACAACATCAGCGTCAAGTATGGCGAGACTGTGACTTGACCAATGACGGCTATCTGTTCCGTGCTAGGTTGACCACTGGCATGTGACCAACTGAGAGCACTATGGCCGCGCTAGCAGCTCGGCCGTTCTGTCTCATTGGCATCTGTCGTCTAGAGTATCAACCGTGCCATTTGTTGACATTTGTGAAGCCACGTCGGCCGACTCGTAGTCCGCCTCGGGCTGCTAGTCGTAGCACAGATCAGCACGTTGCAGTTGGCGTGCGACCTATCACTCCACTGCCGTGTAAGCGCATGAAAGTTTGCAATTGCAGTCGTAGATGTGCAACGAGTCGAACATACACCGCTTAATGTATTTCACAGCTGCACTTTGATATTCCAGGCATCGCTCTTGTATTTGTCTTACCTGGTTGCAGGCCCTCCTGGCACCGACACCTGGGTCCAGCTACATTGGCAGCTGCACTGTTCATGGTTGTTGTGGCATTGTGGAAGTTGGTCCTGAGTAAGGACGGTCCTACCCGTTTAGAAAAGGTAGCCTACAGTCTTGCTGGTGCTGAATAACAGCTGCACGGCCCCATTGCACACAGCTTTATATGCATCTTCTGCTGCAGAATTTAACAGCAGCAGTCCAGCTGGTGGACTCTGTGCAGAGCTCAACTGTAGACACGCTGTTCAACCTGTTTGACCAGAACCACAATGGCACAATTGAGCTGTGTGAAGTATCCTGGGGCTTGCACAAACTCAAGCCCCAGATGCCTCAAGAGGACGCGCGGCAGCAGGCCTTGCAGCACTTCTTGCTCTTTGATCAGGGAGAACAAAGGTTTGCACCTTCTAGCCTATCCATGCAGGGCCTATCCATCTCCCTCTCTGACCCAAACGACAAAACTACTCGGAGATTTGTGGTGGCATGCATGATTGTAGCATCTATGATCATCTGTCATGCCCTCTGCTGCAGGCATCTTGATAAGCAAGACTTCACTGTGTTTCTTCAGCGCTATTGCCTTCTGTCAGACACAAAGCTGTCAGAAATTGCTGATGACATGATTGCCAAGCTGTCACAGCCAGACCGGCCATCAGATTCAGCTGCAACCTCAGAGGATGCCATGCAGTTGCAAATGCAGGCCGTTAGTACTCACCAGGTCTGCTTTCTTGCATTCTCAGGCTCATCAGCAGGTTATATGCTCTTCAATTATTGATGGCCCTGCCTGCATGTATACATGTTTTGTGAGATGCTGTGCTGTGCTGCGCTGTGCCGTGCCATGCCGTGCTGTGCCGTGCTGTGCTGTGACGTGCAGCAGACCTGAGTATATGCATGCTATGACCAGATTGAAGTGCTCACCATACTCACTGCAGCATAGCCCCCTCAGTCTTTGTTTGCTTTCTTAGTCTCAATGTAATGCTGACATCATGCATTGAGCAAAAACGTGCGGCTTCACTGAAGTGAAGAGCAAACCCAAGTGAAAACAGTTTCACTGGTGGTTGCAGCATGAAAACAATCCAAAGGCTGTGCTGTCAATTATAGGTGACTGAGGTGTACCAAGAACGAAGGCTAGATGCAGTGTTTGCCATGTGGGATCAGAACTCAGACTTGCGCATCAGCTTTAAGGAGCTGTGTGAAGGCTTGTACAGGTGGGCTTCCACTCACTGCTTTGGTGACGATCTTACTCTGTCCACATGCAATACAGCAGTGAGGGAAGCAGCTGTCTGTCTTTGATCAGTGTCTAGATACAGGCAACTGTGCTTGGCTCTACAGCGCAGTGTTGTAATCACTAATTGTGCATGCAGACATCTTGAGTGTACATGTGCTGCAGGCTACTTGCTTCTGAGGGTCTGTCAACGATTCATGCTTCACACTGCTCTGTATCCAATGCTATACAGCTACACAGCAGCTGCATTCCCCAGTGGGCAAATATCGCTGCGTAGTTGAGCACACACATGAAGCGGGTGTTGCTGTTCTGCTACTGATTCAGTGGCACAGACTTCAGCACACTTGTTGCCGGTTGTCAGAACAACTACATTGTGACGTGGATATGTTGTGCTAGATCTCTTAACGGTCATGTGCCAGTCTCAGCTCTTTGGCCTGTACAGATTCAGTGGAGTGGAGAGGTTGAAGGACAAGGCTGCAGCGGCTGCCCAAGCAATACTGGAGCCCGGGATTGCCACTGACGGTGGCCAGCAGATGAGTCGGCAGCAGTTTGGCACGTTTGTGAGGCGCTTTGCAGCAGCCTCAGGCCTGTCCTTCTCTGCCATCACAGACTTCCTGCTGGTGGTGCCTGTCTTTGACTATGACCCTGCCTTCATGGACCCTGGTAAGCCTAATTCCCATCCTGCATGTTACTGTTGCCGGCGCATCGTGCAGGCATCTCACGGTGCATGAGGCACCTCAAAGTCAGCACGCAGTTTCAGCTTGTAGCTTTGGATATGGCTACCCCACGCCGAGACAGTGGTCGGCTCTGTGGGCTGGGCCTGACACTTTTCATGTGCTTGCGCATTAAGTGGTCTGGCTGACTGTTGTTCTGAAATTGTACCCATAACATGCTGGCTTGCAACATGCAATGAACGTTTCTGGCCCTGTTGTCACCCTGTCCTATGGTTTGATGATGCATACGCAGATCTCAATGTAGACCTTTGATGAGTTTGCTGCCATATTGCATTGTCCTTGGAGCTGTGTGCTGCCAGCTTGGCACTGACAGGCACTCAAACCTCAGGTGTGAAGCAGCTTGAGAAGCTCATACGCAAGCGGCTTGAGGAGAAACGTAAGGACAAGGCAATGAGGAAAGCAGAGAAGTCTGAAGAGCGGGCGCGATCACAGTGAGCAGCAAGGGCATGTTACATTTGCCGCTGCCACACCTGCTGCGCTCTTCAATAAAAAATCTGCACAACTTCTGCAGCATGGGCTTTTGTACATGACAGGTTTTGCTTGCTGTCCCAATTTTGTCCATTTTTCTGGGGTCTCTGCGTGAACAGGTCGCAGGTAAGGATAAGGCTTTCTGAAGTTATATTGCCTTACCTGCAGCGTGTGTTGTGGCTTTAAGTATCTGGCATGACTCAGCTGAAAGTTAGTACCAACCAAGATGTACACTTGCGTTACACTGAGTGTTCTGTTATGCTTCTCAGCATTGTAGGTTTTGGCATTCTACAGTAAGATAAGATTCTTTGTACCTTTCAGCTGGTGCCGTGACTGCACTGCTTTCTTAGTCAACACACATGGTAGAGCAGTATTTTCACGACCCTCATGATCATTGTCAGTTGTAGCTATAGCACGTCGTGTTTGCTGCTAATTAGCTAATTATAAGCTTATAAGTCCTGCACTCACACCATCTGCTGCTCAGCAGATTTTCAGCTCACAAGCCCGCCAAAGGTGCCGTGAAGCTTTTTCAGAACCATGAAATCAGGGGCATGAACACAAGCACTAAAGAGCAGGAGCACTCACATAATGGTTGGGGATGCGCTCTGCGCATGAGGCTGGTCCTTGCCACCAAGCCACAGCCGGTAGAAAGGTCGTCTACAATTGAGTGCATTGCATGTTAGTCGTTCGTGATCATACATCATGATGGTTGCAGGCCAATCATTTTGTGCTCATGCGGATGACATGTAAAGCTTGTAACTTGAAGCTACGCTCACAAGAAGGCCCTTCATCTCGCGGACATCATGCAAGATTGTAGCAGGCATTTGGCTTCCAAAGTATACTTGCCCAAGATTTATGCATTGAGTTTCAAGTTGTCCTCATCATGCTGGGTAACGTCATGACAGGACTGCGCAAGCATGCAACGAGACAGTCTGTCAAGGACACAAGCACTGTAGTATGCGGGCCGACTGGACGGAACGGGCGAAGGTGCTGCAGACAGCTGTACATGCCATGATGCGTGTGCTTCGGTGCAGTGATGCGTACGCGTCTTGTTGAGTCTTGTCTAGCTAAAGCAAGTTGAAAATAGCCTTCAGATAACGTTGACAGTGTGATTACAAACTTGCGCATGTCAAGAGTTGTTGGACCATCAAATGTATGCCAACGACAAGTAATCAGTATGTACACGCCTACATAAAACTTAGGTCTCAATTGCAGTGCTAAGTGCGCATGCGCATGCAGATCTAAAGCTCGTCGGATCCTAAAAAAGCAATAAGTGCACGCGCATCCGGGTCACTTCCAAAAGACACTTCAGAAGTACAAGCGAAAGTGACACATCCAGGTCCCAGCTGAGAGCAAACTCGCGTGAGTATATACAGATGTAAGCATCAACGACCGTAGTCTTGAGGACTTTCGTCCTGGTCGTAATCCTCACCAAGGCCTTTGTCGTCGTCGGCAGAAGTCCACTCATCAGGGTCGTTCATGACCGCACCGAGAGCCTACCACAATTGTATGGCAAGCATCGACAGAGGCAATGCTAGCTATAGCGTTTGGAACTGGAAGACGTTTTGATCTCAACACTCACCTTCTTGTCCGCAATCATTCTGACGCTGACGTGAGCTGATTTACTGTAAAGCAAGACGTTGGCGCAGATACCTGTCGAAGTTCAGCAAATGCGATGTCGGTATCGGCGGCCTGAGCCTATATACTGAACGCTAGTTCCATGCTGTTGGAACTGGAGTTCATCTCAGCGCAACACATCAGCATGGCGGTTAGCGGCGGTGGAAGTTCCACCGTAGACCTCTACTGCCGATTCCTGCATTCCAGTATTCCCCATCTGCATGCAAACCTTTGCACTGTAATACTATACTGCAATCGCAAGCATCAAAATCCCCACAAATCCGGTGGGTGCGACGTCGACGCTTCCGCCTGCCTTTAGTGATCACAAGCCTAGTACACTTGATCAGGAATGACTGGCATGTACTTTATTGCGCACGTGATTTACTCGAGCTGTATATGTGAAGGCACTCTTTATGTCTGTTGAACGGTTGCTGCTATGCGCCAATCATTTCCAGGCAGCTCAGCCTGAAGTTATGATACATCACAGCATAAATATTATACTGTAATGAACGGGTATCTAATAACGTTTGCGGTAGTGGCTGCAGACAACACTGGTGTCAGTACTAACACTATGTCTCCGCAGGGTGTTCAACCCTCACACTGTGTCTTGCTCGTCCCCAATGACAAAAAGAATTCGATGATTTGTCACTTGCAAGTGGCAGCCGAACGTGGCGCATGGGTATGCCAGACTAGGTTGCATCAGTATATTTGGTTGTCTGACTGACTCTTGTATGAAATACAATATAGGACAACCTGCAAAGACCTGAGAATAGAGAAAGTATAAAACACATGCAAAGATATGTGGGTAAATAACACGCATGGAATGAACACCACACAGAATAAGGGATACCATGAGAACTCTGAAAAGCTGAAAGGTTGAACACAACTGAGCAAAACCTGTTCACCATTAATCGTCAGGCCAGCAACTATCTCACAAACCATAAGGGGAGAAAGTGATATCAGGGGAATAGAATTCAAAAGCTGCTAGTGCATGTAGCATATATTCAAAAACGGCTGACACGTTCATTGCAATGCAGCAACTGCCATCAACATACAGCTGACCTCTCTACCAAGTCGCATCAATTGGTTGCTCTTACTTCACCGTTTCAGCCTTCATCTAACAACTCTCAGCCCATGTACACCCTTTGATGCAGTCGCTTGAATATGTCTGAGCAAATATTAGTCTGGCACTTGCAAAAGCCCCTTGAAGGTCTCATAGGCAAAATAGCTGAGCGCTGCATTTGGCAGCACCTGCAGCATGTTGGGCAAAATGCCTGCATAGAAGCCTCTGATGCCTTCCTCCTCTGCTAAAGACACAATGGTAGACCCCAGCTGCTTGAATGCATTAGATTTCATTGCCGCCCTTGACGCACGTCCCAGTCCTGCATTGCAACATTGACTCATAGGCTTTGTATCATCCCACAATACATGCAGCATGAGGTGTGGCCAACATGTTGGCATGTGCGTATGGCTCCTGGCAATCTTTGAGTTTGTGTCAAGCAAATGACAAATGAGCCCTTGACGCAAATCAAACCTGTTGATTCGCAGCAATGCACAAGAAGTGGAATGCATCAGCAGAGCGGCAGAACAGAGCTTGAAAGACTCTCCCTGTAGCAGTAAAACAAGCCAGAAATTGGAAGGCCAACCTGCAGAGCTGGCTGAAGCGGCCTGGACCTGCATGCGGCGCCTGATGACTTCCATGGGGTACACAACAGCCTCAGCAGAGGCACCAGACAGAGCACCAAATAGCAGCATGTGCAGCGCATCCAGCTGCTCCCCACCCGATGTGTCCCCAGGCTCCCTCCCATTCCGGACCCTGACTGGGCGCAGCTGGCTCTCCTGTTGCCAGTCCACATGTTTATGCTTGAGACCATGTGTTTAACATGAATGCGACAAGTCAAACAGACAGTGATGGCCATGCAGCAGATAGGTAAGCAGTTAGGTCACAAGCAGGAGGAGAAGAAGAAGGAAGAGGAGGAAGAGTAGGAGGGGGCCAAAGGAGAAGAACACTTTTCAATGCGAGCTAGGCTTGTGCAGGGCAGGCGTTAGCTTTGCACAGTGATGTGTGGTGAGCATGACCTTGAGTAGATCATAGACGCCATAGAAGACTGCGCCAGCAGGGGCCATGCTGATGACAGCAGGCAGCAGGCCGACATACATGGAGGACACGCCCTCCTTCTGCAGCAGGTTGCTGAAGGTGCTGATGACCCCCCCATACACGTGACCCCCCGGCCCCATCACCCGAGTGCGCATCACATCCAGGGGGAAACAGGTCACAGTGGCCGTGATACCTGCAAGCATGAAGGCCTTCAGCTATACTGCATGGGTACCTTTGGCTCCACTGCATAATGAAAGTATGGTACACTAGCCTGGGAAGACACTCCTGTGAATGCTGTCTCAGAGTCAGTCCACAGAAAGTCAAGGCGCTGTGTTGAAGAGATCCAATGAGAGCGGGCAACTGCTCCACCTATGACCGGCAAACATGCATGATGTTTGCAGAGCCTGAGGGAGCACAAGGGAGCCGTTGTGTCTTTTGGCAACTTCAAACACCATTCTTGTCGTTTGCCTGCTCTGGGTGCTAAGCAATGAAGGTTCAGCAAAGGCAGCTTCTTTGCAGTGGCAAAGGCACAAGCAGAGGGTGGTCTGGGTACCAAGGTTCTCCAAAGCAGCAAGGATCCAAGGCATTCAAAGACACAACTAACGTCTGCTTGGCGCATTTGCATACATTACAAGGATTACCAAGCTGGATAAAGCACAAGTAGGCCCCAAGTGCAGCAGTGGGGGTCGACAAGGACAGTGGAGGTAATGGAGGTGGAGAACTGACCTGCCAAGGCACCAGCCACGAAGCGCTCAGCTCTGTTTGGCTTGTTCTGATTGCCAGAAAGTCGTAGAAGAGCTTTACGATACATGTCATAGGAAAAGAAGTTAACTGCCTGCAAAAGGCATTGTTGGATGAACAATGCGGTGTGAGTCTGATGAGCTTGTTGCCTGAGTCTCTGGCAGTTACAATGTGGCCTGGATAATGCGCAGACACAGCAGTAGTGAGGATGAATAAATCCTGTTGTGTGAATGCACAGGATCCCCACGAAAATGTGGCTTACCTTGTAAGGGGCAGTCCGGAGCAGGTTGATTGCATTCCCTTTCCAGAATCCAACCGCGCCGTCTCTTTGGAAGACTCCCAAAGCCACTTCAAACATAGTTTCTTGGCGTTTGTGTAACACAATCTCAAGCTTGATTCGTTCAAGGGGAGCCATGGTGGTTCTGGACACAACTGCTGATAGAGCACCGCACAGCAGATGTTTTGACCATCCAGCTGCTGTCTGGAACTTTGCAGATGCCTCACTCTTGAGATTTGCGCCCTGCGCTTTGCTTTCTTGCCTGCTTTTGGAGGAGCCTTGCAGCAAGCTAGCAAAGCACGGCTGAGAAGATCTCCACTGACGACTCCGTCTGTGTGCTGTGGCTTTGAGCCCTTTGCGTGTGGTGAAGACTGTGAAAGAATGCCGGCTGGAACAGGGCGACTGCGGGGCCTCTAAAGTACATGGCAATTTTGGGGTCGAGCTGCTGTGCAACGAGAATCCTTGCATCTCGAATACAAGTGACTGAACACCATTCCTGCTCTTGTGCTGCTTACAGCTCGGATTGAGCATCAGAATGGGGCAAGACGCCTCAGGTACTAAGTTGTCTCTGACAGTGAACAGGTGAGTGATCGGAACCTTGCTGACCAGAAGTACAAGCTAGATTGCTGTATTGCTTGTTGTAAAAGGTGAAAGCAGGTGTGATTTTTCTCAAGCCGTAAATCTATGCAGCCCCGTTACAAGCTCACGTTCGATATCCCCGAATATACGCCTGAGTTACTCTGCGTTCAGGATGTAGCCTGACGAAACAAGAGACGGCACAATGGCAGAAGTTGCAATCCCTCAAGCACACCGCCACGGAAGCACAAATCACAACTGCGTCGACATTCGCATACCCGTTTGAGGTCAACCCTCTCTCCGGAGATTTCCGACGGTTGATCTTCCACCTGTCCTATGACTGATGCTTCAGCTAGTATCCGCATGTGTATGATTGCTGCGAAGTAGGCTGGCCCTTGGTCCTCCTCGTGTTCAATCAAGTCTGAAGCGATCCCTCCTCATGTTGGCTTAGCAAGTTGCCTGCAACGATGCAAGAGTCTGAGCATAACTTAGTAAACATTACAGAGAGAAGCAATTACTTGCAAGTAAATGGTCATGATCACTGCACAGCCATGATGTGTAAGGTAGCAAGACGTGTTAGCTCTTTCAAAACGTGGTCATTGTGCTGTTGCTGCTCTGCAATACTCACAAGGGGTTGACAGGAGAACTCAAGGACAGCTTGAACAAGTCCATGGACAAGACCAAGAGAACTTCGATTGACTCGGACCTTATGCTGAATGATGAGTTGCTGCTGACCTTCACAAGGGCACAATGGGCCCTAGAGGCCTCTACACAGATCTAGAGCATTTGCGCACTTTGAGCACACGAAGCAGAACAAGTTAAGATGCAGGCCTGGGATGCCAGGCCTAGGATGCTACAAACATTGCACTCGGCAGGCAATCTGCGCCAACCCCAGTCCAGGCTTGCCTTGCTGCTGCAAGCCTTGCAGCCCTGCCAGGGTCATCTAATGCCATGCCAGACTGCCACAAGAAAATAATACAGAGAGCCTGCTGGCAGCTGACAAGTGAAAGCACTGAGATACGCCCCAGCAGCAAGCCCCAGCAGCAAGCACAAAGCAGCTATGTCTGTATACCAACAGACACGGGTATACCAGCAGACTTGTGTATATATATACACCTATACCAACAAGACTCAGTCTGTATGCATCCTGAATTTCAGGGGGGAGTCTTTGGCAATAAAAAGACTGTTTACTAGACTAGGGAGTCTTTGATTCCGTCAAGACTACTTTTTCAGACGTCTTTGAGACACGTTGCTGCATGTCTTGAAGACTGCCAGTCTGAAAGACAGCCCGAAGTCGCTGTAACACCAGTCTGCAAGATACACTGTATTTTGGCAGCCATCAAGACTGGCAGTCTTGCAGCTTCAAGGTTAGGGATTCCCATCTGAATTCTGGAGCACAGAAACTACTCACAACATCCCACCCCCTGCTTTGACCTCGAACTTAGCCAACATCCCATCCCCTGCTTGGACCTCGAATTGAACCTGTGACCCCTGGAAGATGAGGCAACCGCATATAAGCAGGCTATGGAAATCAATGTCAAAGTGCAAATTCTGCTGACTGTGCTTCAGATAAGTGCAACATGGTAGACCAACAGTGGTTGCAGTGTATGCATGCAGACTGAGTAATCTGCTAGGTATGTATGGTGAGTTGCTGCTTTACACCTAATTTACAAAACCAGACTCAGACTCTGGCAAGTCAAGGTGTATTAAGACAGCGCTGCGGACACTGTGTCTGCAAGACTAGTGGTAGTCACAGAGTCTGCGAGACTGGGCCAAAATCAGTGCGTCAATAGACCAGTACTAGTCAAGGACTCTGTAAGACATGCCACCAGGCTGTCAGTCTAAGACTGAGGTACGACAGTGAATCTGCCAGACATCTTCAAGGCAAGAGTCTTTTTGCCTTCTTTTTAGAGTCTTTCAGACACCAAGCCTTTGGCGCAGTCTTCAAGAACGGTTTGAAAAATAAGGATGTGATTGCTCATACATGTTGACTGTAATGACAGCACATCAGCTCAAAGGGAGTCACTGCGTCTTCTCCTGAGCGACTGTCGCAGACACTTACAGCCTGGCAGGTACATGCGCGATATTTATTGCCAGTCAGTAAAATCATTCAACAACAATTGAAGATGAACCGGTCTTACGCAAAACCTAGCTTTAGGTTTCATATGGCTCCGCACAGCTTCATTTGCCATCAAGATATTATTTGCCGCTGTTGTGTTGCCGAATTCCTGTATTGACTTTCGTATACTGACTTGAACCTTGTGCGCTGTCTGTTTGGCCCAATGGCGACAGGGTGGCTGCGCGGAACTGTCAAGGAAATCGTGTCGGGAGATACACTAGTGATCATGGGCCCCTCTCGCGGCGGTCCTCCTCCTGAGAAGCGTCTCACTTTGGCTTCCCTGATAGCGCCAAGAATGGTGAGTGTTTCTCAATGCCGACGAGGTACTCTTCTGGTGCGACGACTGGCTCTGACGGCTTCAAGCTTGTCGCCTGCAGGCTAGGCGCGATGGTACGACCCTTGACGAGCCATTCGCCTGGCAGAGCAGGGAATTTCTGCGGAAAAAATGTGTTGGACAGGTATCAAAATCTGCAAGTCAGGCAGCTGTATGTCGATATCACGCACACCATCAACATAGCACACCGATGACTGGCGCTTGCAGGCCTGCACCTTCAAAGTTGACTATGTGTTGGAAAATGTTCCTGGCAGAGAGTTTGGGTCCGTCTTCCTGTCGGGGACGAACGAGAATCTTGCGCTGCTCGTGGTGTCTAGTGGCTGGTCCAAGGTATACGTATATTTGCCCAGCCTGCTTGGCCATCTAGCACAACCTTGCTGGTTAGCGCCACTCAAATACAGACATAGTCTGGTCTCATGCCTAATAGTGCAGCATGATGACATTGTCGACTTCTAGTACTGGTTTTGACTTTGTGCTCCCCGACCCTGCAGATCCGCTCAGCTGGAGGCCAGCAGAGCCCATACTATGCTGACCTAGAGGCTGCTCAGACTAAGGGTGAAGATGCTGGGTTGGGCTTGTGGTCCAAGGTGATGGCCTAACAAACAGAGCTGTATGTTGTCTCTGCCGTTTGTAACGTCACCTGAGTCAGTGTTGTGCTTGCTGTTTGCAGGATGAGACTGACATACGTAGCTCTGTGAGAACTGTACACACTGTATCTGAGGAAGGTAGCCCTTCACCCACTCAAATGTCTCCCCTCTCTCCCTCATGCCTTTTCTGCATCTCTGCACCATACCTTCATGCAACTGTAGTCTCATGCAATCGTGCACTGTAAATGCATGCAGTCATAAGCATGACTGCTTTTTCCTTGGGAGCTGTGCCCCACACCAGCCACCACAGGACACAACAAGCATTACATCCATGTGTGGTACAGGTCTTGATGCACAATCAATCCTGCAGAAGTTTGGCAAAGGCAAACCTATTCCTGCAATCATAGAAGCAGTGTCAGGTGGAGCTAACCTGAAGGCCACTCTGCTGCCTGATCAGTACTTTGTCAATATCAACCTGGTCGGGGTATCATGCCCATCCATGAACAGGAGGCCCCAAGGGGCAGCCCCATCACCTGCAGCCCCTGCTGCCAATGGGGATGCCCCAGCAGCTGCTGCAGAACCTGCTGAAGGGAAAAACAACACTGCAGGTACTTCATTTGCTCAATCCTTTGCAGCCGTTGCAAACAATGTTGCATATAACTGAACAAACAGATACATACGCAGGGGATTGAGTGTCTCTGCAAAAAAGCTCTCACCGTCTTCATATTTGCACTATGTTCAAGTGTCTGTGTGGATGCAAATAAGTAGGCGTGTGCATGCTTGATGCATAACTGTGTTTATAGGGCCACTCAGTCATCTGCACTTGTATGCAAACATGTAGTCATATGCATTAGGTAAAGCAACAACTGCAATGCGTTGTGGCATGTTGTGTGCTGCATTACAGATGCGTATCTTCTGCTGGAGCCATGGGCTTCACATGTACTGAGTTTGTAGGCACTGCTAACAGCTGTTGGATGACTGTTGAACATGCCTGTGTGTGGTACCAAGCATGCGAGCATACAAGCATGTGGGGTCAAGGTCACCAAGCAGTTGAGCAGGCAAACCTACTGGGTAGCGAGTCTCAAGTCTTTGAGTGCAGGCAGTGAGGTGACAGCACAGCCAGAGCCCTTTGCGCGCGAAGCTAAATTTCTGAGTGAAAGCAAAGCCCTTGGGCGGGATGTTCGGGTGATGCTGGAAGGCGTTGACAAGTTTGGCAACCTGTTTGGCCAGGTGGCAATCTACGCTCCCTGCCCCTTTCTGACCCCATTCCCCTCTATGTGGTGCACTTGGCTTGCTACAGCTACTTGGCCACAATGGCAGCTCTTCAGCCATGTGATGCCCCACTTGCTACAGGCAGTTTTGGTCATGCATGTCTGCCCTCCACAGAATTGTATGTTGAGGGCAGCCCCATATTCCATGAGATGGAATATGGATCATCCAGGCTGGATATGCTGATTCATAGCTGGATGATCACACACAGTCTAGGTTTGAGAGCTTCACTTGGAGTATGAGCAAACATGTTTGCCTCGCAAGAAAAGTAGCTCTTTGCAAGCTACTTGTTTGTGATGATGGATTGTTGGCTTATAGTCTCTGTGTGACTCTCAAAGCTGTACTGTGTATGCTCAACTCGCTAGGAGGCAAGAAATTGCAACTGGAATGAGGCTGTGTGCAGCACCGTAGTTGCTGCTTTTTTGCATATTAATGTGCCCTTGACTTCCTGCGGAATGAGCTAAAGTCACACAAGCTGGTTCTGATAGGACCGCTATAGTGGCTCACAAGAGGTACAGTGTGAAGTTGAGAGCCTCACAGGCAGTATGAGTCAACATGTATGCCTCATAAGAAGAGCTGTTGACAAGCTGGTCTTTCGTTTGCCCAGGTAGGCAAAAGTGGCATCTGGCACTCTCTGTGCGGCCTCCAAACCTATGCATGGTCAAACTGCTACAAGCAACCAGGACCATTGACTCTTGTAAACGCCAAAGGCAGTCGCGGTGCTGTGTGCGGCTGTCAGGCTTATACTGTGTGTCTATTAGCAATTTCAGGTGGAATCACGACATGTGATCCATTGCGATTACCAGTACTGGTGAGGGCTTGAACTGTGATCTGCTCATGCTGGCTCGGTGTGTAGCGGTAACAGAGCAAATATGGGCAGAGTGGCATTTCAGATGTCAATTCATGTAGCAATGGCTGTCTATGCTGCAGCAGTTGCATAGCGGCAGGGCCTCGGGTCAATGTTTTGCTGTACTGTTGCTCACATCATCCTTGATGGTGCATCATGTTTTACAACTATGCATGATTGCATCACCATATACTGTGACATTGTCAGATTGCTGTCCCAGCAGAATGCTTGCTGTCACTGATCAGTATTACCAGCACTGTGCCAGATTCGGGCCTATCACACTAGGTCTGCTCATGTTAGCTGCTGTTTTGGATGCTATGAGTCGTGCGTGTTAGAAATGCGCCACCTGACTGATGCAGGGCATGCAGCTTGTGTGAACTGGCAATTCATAGCATCAAATGCTGCAGCCAAAACAAGCAGATCTAGGATGATAAGCTGTCACAAAAAAGTCTGTGCTGGCAATAGGCCCGATTATAGGCCAGCGTGCATCAGGTTGCATGGCTACTGAAACGGCAGATGAGGGATGGAAGTTTTCTTGCAACTGCAGAAAATGTATGCCCATGAAAACACAGCAAAGAGTATCAGCCTGCTATGACACCTGCTGAACCGCAAAGGCGAGACTTGTTTTGCACTCAGCCAGCTTGTCACCAGCTGAGAAGCATTGCTATCACCCTACACAAGTGAATACTCAGTCCAGACCTGGCAATGTTTGTGTACATTTGTCCACCTGACTTCAGCATTTACCAAAAATCTGCTAGTGAAGGTTCTGCATGCTTCGTGCACCTTGTAGTGATTATGTGTGTCATTGCAGGTGATGTATTCAGATGGTGAGCAGCCAGTCAGTCTTGGTGAGACTCTGGTGAAGGCAGGTTATGCCAAGCTGCAGAACTGGGGCCTGGAAATGATGAGCGTGAATGCCTTCAAGCTGAAGGAGGCTGAGCGGCAGGCCAAGCAGCAACGCCTTGCCATATGGCGCAACTATGTAGTGCCTGCAACTGCAGGTCTGCCTGTCATTGACGTACACACCTGTACTTGCTTCAACACATGCATCATGTATATGAATCAGCGTGTGCTTGTATGTTTC